>BMAV01000221.1:0-98432 GCA_019973955.1 Trichonephila inaurata madagascariensis
TGTTTAACTTTTAAATAAAATGCATTTTGTATAAATATGTACTTTTTAAGAGAAAGTTTCTGCAAAGAACAAAACTTGGCAACACCGGAGCGCGTGAACTGATTAGCTGGAAACACTAAATAGTTTTTATCGTGTGTATGACGTCGCATGAGTTTTTAAATTGATTGGCTAGAATCCCGTGGCTTTCACTATCATGTGACTATGACGTCATATGAATTGAGCCCATTGAAATTAATAAATAACTGATACACTTTAGAGAGACCTTTTGAACCCAACTCCAAATTTACCACCTTTAATTTAATCTTTACGTTCAATGTAATCTACAAGAGGGAATAAAAATAAAGAAAAAAAGTATACACACTATAATTTTTTCGTAATTATTAAAACTAAGTAAAAAAAAGGAAAGAAAGAAATTTTCGAACTTATAAATTCTTATTTTAATGTATTTGTGGCATAATTAATTTCTAAAATTTTACCCACATTTTAGTTTTTTTTTTTTAAAATCAAAATCTTAATATAATTGTGTTTCTAGGAATTTCTTTCTATTCATTATTAGCAGATACAAAAAAAAAAAAAACTGTCAGAATTATCATAAGACCTTTAAAGTAATTATAATTTAAGCATATACATATAAAAATTAGTTTTTAATCTTTTTCTTTAAAAAAAAAATATTTCAGATAGCTTTTTAAACTTTACTTGAAAAAGACGATTTTAAAAGGGAAAACAGATTTGAAATAAATTCTTTTTTTCACTCCGAAATTAATTATTATTTAATAATGATAAGCCTTACAAATGCAAAATATTTTGAAAGTGACATTTTACTAGATTAGGATATATATGAAATGAGGAATTTTCATTACATGTGAGCGTTTGTCTGCCGGTTTTCGTCATGCTTTTGTTTTTGGCATTACCTCGTTTGTAGTCGTATTATATCCATTGTCGGAGTTACATTTCAACTAAAAAGATGTCATCAAAAGTGTTCCATTTTGATATTTATTTTGAATTTGTAAGGAGTTGAATGCAACCCAGGTAACCGTTTAATTTTTTTAAATCAGTATAAATTTGGTAATAATTATGCAACTCTGCACGCAAAATAAAGTAGGAATTTGGGGAGAATACTATTAAAGCGATCGAAAATGCAGCCTTGGTTTGAAAATTTTGGTCTGGTGATTTTTCTCTGCAAACTAAACCGCATGGAAGATCCAAGACATCTGTAAAAAAAGTGATGCTTTGAAAGTATTAGTGGAAACGGAATCCAACTGTATGTATTATATTGCCAGTATGATAAAATATTGATGGAATGATGAATTCATGAAAAATTGAAAATTATATTCCCATTATTTGTTAATCGGCATGTCCCCGACAACTCTTGACCGCATACGTCGTACAAAACAGTTACAAAATTAAATGTAAAAAGTGGAATTTTTCAACTCCCAGCTTATTCACTAGATCTTTTTCCAACCAACTCTTTCTGTTTAAAAAATTTAGAGCAGTTTTTACGTGCAATTTGAAGTTGGAGACAGTCTGAAAAATTCCGTATCAGAGATTATTGATTCTAAAGATCAGAATGCCTCTAAGACAGCCATTTATCTATTAAAATCTCTTTGCAAAAGGTGCATAAAGGAATCCGACTACGTGTGAAAACTAACTTTTTTTTAAAAAAAAATGAGGATATGGGTTGTTTTTTGTGGTTTTTATATTTATTTAGTACATTTTAAGAAAATATGCTAAAATTAAGAAGAGAAAAAAGAAATTATTATTACTAAAATGGGAAAAAATTGGTAAATGGAACATATTTCATTAAATAAACAGCTTTTGAAAAAATATATACAGTTTAATAAATTCACATAAAAATCCGACATACCATACGTACCAACCAAATAAAAGGCAAATACAAAATTACATTTCAACTTCACCGCTATTTATTCACATTCCAAACTTTATATCTGAGTACTTTTTTGAGTATAAGCAAACTCGAAAACCCGATATGTCTACCAAGAAAAGAGTCACAATTGTGGCCAACTGTTTCAATAACTGAATACGAAATCCAATACTTGAACAAGGCCACTTCCCAACCTGATGAGGGCTGGAGAAACACACCTGTGGGGTGTTATATATACTTCGTGGAAGAGGAACGAACCCCCTTCAAACTTCCCCTGAGGGCTACGGGGCGGAAACGAGAATAAAAACAGGTAGGGACGAATTCCCCAATAAACGACCACCCAGATTTAGAATTGACGATTCCCAGCTTTCTGTGGGGGCTTAATTAGGATCCTTGTCCTTCCTTTGAGATGTCATTGTCGTCACTTCGTAATCCGGTTATGAATGAAGATCAACGCTTTGCTTCTTTGGATGCTGACGGGATTGGCTTCTTTATAGTAACAGCCCACTCATTGAAGAAATAAGCCTGCACGCAGACCTTGAGGCTAGTTTACGAAATATGTTTTCTTTTAATCTTAGTGTTTAGTATTCAGAGTTGGATATTTTCAGAAACTTAATACGAAATCGTTAATGCGTCGTGTAATCGCTCAACATTTTTAAAGTGAATGTGAATATGAATTTTAGACCCCTGAATTTTTGTTACCGTTTAGATCAATGGTCTTCAAACTTTTTTGACTCATGGAACCCTAATGGGTTAACGTTGAACCCCATCCTCCCCACGTATTTTTAGAAAAATATATCAAAATAATATTAAAAGTAGATCAAAAATATTTATAGGTGCTTTATGTATTGTAACAAGTATTGCATCTGTTGTTTAAGGTATTCGACTAAGTTCGAAGCTGTGATTTTAAAAATAAATTATAGTTTAAACAAAAAACTAAAAAACACGTTTTTATAGTGAATCAAACTAAAGAGTGAAAAAAATAATTCTTAATATAAGAATAAAATGATTAACGAGAAAATTTATGTCATTGGGGTAAAAACGTGGGCGCTCTATATTAATTGTTATAATTTCATACTAGTTCTATTACGAAATGCTGAGTTAGTGTAAAAATGTAGCACAAAGCACCCCACGCTTTTACCACAATGACATTAACTTTCTCGTTAATCATTTTATTCTTATATTAAGAATTGTTTTTTCACTTTTTAGTTTGATTCACTATAAAAACGTGTTTTTCAGTTGTTTTTTTTTTTGGAACTATAATTTATTTTTCATTTTTTAGTTCGATCTACAATAAAAGCCTGTTTTTTAGTTTTTAAAACTATCATGTATTCTTTGTTGAATTTATCCTTGAGTTTGATATTTGGAAGCGGAATTATGTGGCTGCTGGAATTAATCTTGGATATTAACTCATGGGTTTGTAGGGTATTTATTCTCTCCGTTTACGGGACCTCGGATGTGTGCGAGTCCCATATCGTTGTATTTCAAAGATTCCGTCTCTATAGATACAGGTCTAACTAATAAAAGTGTGTTAAGAAGAAATATTATATATATATATATAATATATATATATATATATATATATATATATATATATATATATATATATATATATATATATATATATATATATATATATATATATATATATATATATAAGTCAATCGTATCACCTTTTAAACGTATTGCTATAATGTTAATTCGTATCATCACTTCTAAACATATTGCTTTATCAAAATAAAAAACCTTTTTCAAACCTTTTTTTCAAAATGTTCTCCTTTTGTGAAAAATGCTTCTATTACAATAATATTTTGCCTGTATATAGTTCTGACCTCTGTACAGATGCTCAACTATGAATTTTTGAAAAATTCACTTTATTTTCAGAGCTACAACCATTTAAAATAATTATCGGCGTTTTTTTTTCTTAAAATTTCTCCCCTCTGTTGTCGTAAAAACATGGATAATAAACCCACTTCTAATTTATATATTTCAAAAATTCTAGTTGAGCCTCTGTACAGAGGTCTGAGCTATATACAGGTAAAATATTTTACTTATAGAAGCATTTTCCAATAAAAGAGAATGTTTTGAAAATGGGTCATTCTATGTTCATTTTTTGTCAAAATATTGTACTTAAATAATTTTTTATTGTAATACTATTCTTAAAACAGTTTTGTATACATTTTCTAATCTAAGTGACACTAAACATCATTAATATTATTCATTTATACGCTTTTGCAAAATCAAGGTTCCGAACGTAGTCGGATACCTTAAAAAATTAGTAATTTTTGCGCACATTTTCTTTTTGCGAGGGCTAAACTAATAATTACAGGCCCCCTTGGCACTGTCGGATCCAAGGCGGGGCTCTTACATCTGGTTAAGTCCAGCTTGTCAGAGCCCCTTCAGGCTCCTCCGGGCCCCCGCCCTATGCGCTCCAAGGGATAAACCAGCACTGCATCTGAGATAATATTTTCTTAAAATGACGAATGTTTAAAAAATTTCATTATTTCTTAAATAATTTTAAATATAAAAAATTTGACTAAGCATAAAATTTCAGAAGTTTTCGGAAGAAAAGGTGGACATTTATCTTTAATACGCAAAATATTTTAATTCGACTTCCATTTAACGTTTTTGAACCTGATATGTATGTCACAAATCTGTAGCACGTCTACCCTTAGAATCAGTTGTAGTCTTGTAAAACAAACCTCTCTTTTTTATTTAATTTTCCTGACTTTCCTTATTTTTGTGACAGTCGTGTGGCACGCGGATTATTGTAAATTTATTGATGTTGCCCGTGGATCGTTGTGGATTTATTGATAATCCCCTCGCGATTGTTAAAGTTGAAGGCAGTGGCGTAACGGGACATCCCCACATCGCGGGAGGGCTAAAGGTTCTAAGGGGCCCAAAGACTGACTGCTGTCAAGTACCCTTTGTAAAATCCACTTTGGTTTGACCCAAAACCTGACTCTGCAGGAGGGCCAAATGTTCTCCGTTACTCCACTGGTTGAATACCCATAATTTAGATGATCACATTATCAAAAACTTAATCACGAAGCAAAATCATGAAATCCATAGCCAATAGCGCTCGCATTGCTTCTAACCAGTGGCGTGTACTCAAACTATTATCCCGGGAAGGGTTAAATTTTTCAAAAAATGTGGACGAAAACGCCGAGTAGTAACCTTTATTCTATAAGTTAAAAATTTCTTGGTTTATGGAACCAACAAATTTTGGTCTTTTGGAACCCTCCCTCACCCCTTGTGTGTATGACCGCTGATTCTAAGTGGCGTCATTCATAGTTAATAAGCAATCAACTCACTAGGGGCAGCTAGTCCTGAGTGGACCTTGTATCTAAATGTCTTAAGGGCCCTCTTAACATTTAACGATTTTTTGCTTACAGATTTTGGGGCCCCTGAACATTGGGGGACCTATATCATTGATACTTCGGTAGCTACGCCCTTGAAACAACTAGATCAATCGGAAATTTTCTGGCGGATTCAAATTTCCCATGTCAAACGTTAATTTTTTGTATTCTTATGCAATTTTGCATGTTATTTTTATAGTATACTAATAACCCTCGAATATTGTAAGCTTATTTCAAAATGCTATACGAAGCTCTCTCTATTTTCAAAAATCCAGTACCTTTTCATGTAAAACATCCCTTTCAACCCAGTCTACCAGAATTATGAGTCTTAAAAAGGAACACTATATGAACAACAAAGAAACATGCATTTCAAAGAGGAATACCACACAAGAACTCGGCAACCAGTTGCCTGCTGTAACCCTGCAGTACAGCTCTGACGGAAGTCTGCGCGATAAATAACGGTCAGGGACGTCTAATGGCTGGTACTTGCCCATTAAGTACTGGCTTTCAAGTTACCGCCGTACCTTCCCTTTCAGTTCAGTGGAATTGTACCTTTCACAAAACAGGAGCAGGATTTCCAGAAACCGTAGGTCTTGAGGTCATTATTCACAGGTTTGTTACCTGGAATAGGGAAAAGAAGAGAGAAAGGAAGGTGGAGATTCTTGTTATTATTTTGTGCCCCCATCCTTTCCCAAACCCTTTTTTTCTGACCCCCAGTTCAAAGTGATGGGTAAAGAAAATTATCATCAGGGTCAGCTTATTCCGTGATGTGGACTTATTTTTACACCTTATTTTAACCAAATACTCTCCTCCTCCTTATCTACATTTTTCTTTCTTTTTCTTTTTTCTGTTCCAGACGTTCAGTCTGCTTCTTTGCGGTTCGTTACTTCTTTCAGGGAGGTTTGTTAGTTATTGAGAATAGTTTTCTTCTTTTTCTTAACGGTTCACAAAAGAGTCCTGTAGTAGGTAATTTCATGATAGTACTGAAATGGGATGAATCATGAGGATTTTCTTTTTTACCCTGTTGTTATGTGGTTTTGTAATTTTATTTATTGCATAATGTTAAATGATAAATTAACCTCCTATCGCTCTTGTTCTGATTTGCATTCACTGTCCTGATTACTCACATTCAATTTAAAAAAAGGGCAGGCAAATCAATTACAATTTATTTATTTTGTTTCATAAATTTTTTTGGATGATTCATCGACAATTAAAAAAAGTTTCGGTTGCTTATTGTTCTCTTTTATTTGATATATCAGTCAATGCTCTCACAAAAAAAAAAAAAAAAGTTTATTGACCTTGTGAATCATATAAAAGACCCTGTAAAATAAAACAATTTCATTTCAGTAGTTATTTCATAAGTAAACCAATCGAAATCAAGCAAAAATAAAATGAAACTGATTGAGAATAATGTATTGTTAACTTTTCGCTAAACAATTGGTGATAAATAAAATTGGGACACTTCGAAATCTCAAAAAGAATATACCATGAATCATCTAATCTAATAAAAAAAATTAGATAATTGGAAAAAAAAAAGAAATTGGTTTCATAAAAAGAAACTGAATATGCACGTATGAAATTTCTTACTTTTTAATTCATTTGCAACTTAAAACAAGTGTACGGTATAAAATTGATACTGATCAATAAATTTAAGTAAAATTTGCAACATCGAAAGAGAGTGGATACTTTAAACTACATTTTTTTGGAATTCTTAAAAGATATTATCAAGGTTTGATGAAGTCAGAAAAAAATCAAACTCCGTTGATTTTATTAAACGAGCACAAGAAGGGGGGAATATAAAAACCTCAGAGGCCCGACACCCGAATTGCCGGGTGAAGACTTAAAACAGGGTGGGGTTATCGATGCTCACCGATGGACCGCCAAAAATTTGGGTGACCGCCAATTAGCATTTAAAAATCAAAATTAAAAATTGGGTAAGTAAAATTTTAAAAACAGGAGAGGGCAAAAAAAATAATAGGGAAAACCCCTTTGGTTTTTTTTAATTTTTGACGGGGGGCCCAAAACCCGATTTTGATCTAATATTCTCCTTACGCCACTGATGGAGCACTAACTTTAGATGAACATGTTTTATTTTTAGTGTATTTTGAATGTTTCTCAAAGATATTTGAATTTTTATATTTATGGATTATTATTATGTTTGTATCTCGCGTTTTGCTTTAAACGCAGTCTTAAAAGTGTATTTTATTGTAGTTATGTAGATAAGAATATATTCCGTATTTATTATTGAGTTATATTAAATGTAGACCTTTATCTTAGCTCACCACACCTACGCCACTGGGTGGACCGCAACACCATGAAAAAATTAGAAGTAGACCGTACAGCGGAAAAGTCTCTGCCCACCCCTGCTGTAGAACAAGGGTACTCAACCTTTTTTCCTGCTTGGCAGCATAAATATGTCAGCTATTTCACGCGGCCTGCATCATGAGGATAAAAATTGAAGGGGGTAAAATTGGAAAAAATGGATCAAAATATTTTAACTCCTGTTTTGCAGTTTTTAATTACTATTTTTTAAAATTTTTTTATTTTTGTCACTAACATTGAATTAAAAGCATTTAAGGGACACTCCTTCATGATTTTTGCATCAGTAAACGGTTTCATATGATTACCAATAATATAACAAACTTCACAAGAAGTCTTTGTTACCACTGTGATATTACCACTGACAAAACTGTTGTTGTTACAAAGAATATACAATAAAGCCTATTTATCACCTCTTGAAAGAGATCTTCGCGGAAAAGTGCCATTGTACGATTCCTGTTTATTGGTATTTTTTAATTACAGCACTTTCGTGACAAAGCAAACAAGTACTGATGCATGTTTGTATTTCACTACAAAACAGTCCACCTCCAAATCATTCGAATATTTTTCGCTTGCAAGGTAGGAAAGATTGTTCAAAATTAGTTCCACCCATAAAATTGTCGCAAATCCACTGTTGTCTATTACCACTAACTGTAACTGTTACAAATAGAAAAAGAATATAAATTCGCACTCGTACGACATCGACAGCAAAAAGTAAAATTGATATATCTGATTTCTTGACACCAAATTTTGAATATATTTTTCTTAAATAAGTGAATTTCTCAGAGCAATGGGCACTGACCAGGCCACTTAAAAAGGCTCTGTGGGCCGCAGGTTGCGTATCGCTAGTATAGTACATTACATTTGTTACATGTTTTAAAGGTTTTAGTGTTCCCAGAAAACTTAAGACTATTTATGTGCCTACTACCAAGACGTGCATGAGAGAGTGAATATTAACGTCGCACTGTTCAGCTACACGAGGGCTTTTGGCGACGGACCTCGTAATTTTGAACCATGGTCAAGTGACGATGTCGACACATGAACTGGCACCCCCTTTTCTAACTACCACACCACACCAACGGGAGGACGTTTGAGCTCTCGACAGATTTAACGTGCATTGCTCCCCTACACGACGGATCTTTAGTGCTACTGGGCTCAAACCCATGACACGCCAGCCCCAATCCGATACCTTGACCACCAGACTACCAGCAAGACATGCAATGGCAGTGGATGACCTTCTATCACAGATAGGGGGAACCAGGCACTTTACTTTGGTACCAGTAATGAGCAGTAGGCTTCATCCATTCCTTAATGAAATCTAATTTTTTAAGTGTGAAGAATTCCTGAGAAAGTAGAGGAAGTTTTTTGTTGTGGCAGCTTTCCTTCACAAGTTTATCCGCAAGGTCGTTCGCGTGAATGTTAACATGCTATGAAATCCACTGAGCATGGATTTCATGAAAAAAATTATAAATTTAGGAAGTAATTTCTAATTTGTTTCCACAAAAATTAATATTTTTTATATTAATTTAATTGATTTACACCCTATTGTTTTAAATTAAAGAGCACTCAGTACTTTAAAAACAGTTATTTTCTGCATTATCTAATACCCCAGTGTGTGGCCTTGCCTGTAAATTATTTAACGGTAACAATTTTTTGAATACTAAAAATACATATAATCGGATCACTATTGAACTAAGTCACTAAATCTCGAAAAAAAGTTCGTTATGTGGAAAATTCATTAAATAGAGATTTATCTTTTAATAAACCTTAAAAACCACATAAAACACATTTTAGATACATGGACACTATACATTATTAAAATAGTAATTATTAACACCTTTTTTTTTTCTAAATTAATATCTATTTATTTTATATATGCATCTTATCCCCATCAAAAAGAAATCTTCAAGGAAAACAGGAAAAACATTGTACAGATATGCACTACATTTTCAACTTTGAAAAATAATTTTATGTTAAAATTAATTAATTTTAATGCCATTATAGAATTTTAAGTCTACTAGTAATTTTAAACATACATTTTTTTATAATCAGTACTTTTAAGCCTAAATTACCACATGCCTCGTTAAATTTAATTACTCATAAAGTATGTTACATATATATATATATATATAATATATTGGGTTGGAGGGAAAGTTCTGTCGTATTTTAAATAGGCAGGTGATTTTTGTTGTAAATAAAAAAAACATCTGGCTAGTGAGTCATTCGGATTTTTTTTTTTTTGTTTTTTTTGGGGGTCGTATAATAAAAAAAGGTCTTTTTTTACCGTTCATCTTTTTACTTGAAATTTTAAAGTAAAAAACGTGTCAGTAGATAAAGTGCATTTATGACCTGCTTTTTTGTATGAAAAAAAGGGCAACTCATCTTTTGCATGAAAAAATTTATGTGCGGTTTTTGGGAAAAAGATATTGAAAATTTTCCTTTTGTCAAAGATGGTTTAGAAAATTTTCGACCCGGGGAACTGACCCTCCAAGAAAGTAACGACGGGTTTAACCCAAAAAATTTTAAAATTTTTTTGTGACCATTTTGGGAAAGTAATCCACTTTTTTTAACAAGTCAAAAAATTTGCAGAAGAGTTGCATTCATCATACAACTGTTTTGGAAAATCACATTAAATCTCTTGGGTTTGTGTTAAAGGAAGTGTTTGGGGTTTCCCAGAAATTTAAAGGAAAAGAATTTGTCTGATCGGGAAGAATGTGTTCATCAACCTGATTAGACACAATTGGGGCCGTTTTTGGACAAAACCGGGTTTCTGGAGATAAAAAAAGGGGTTTTTTACGAGAATATTAAGAGGGAAAAAACTTCGGAAACCAGGAACAAACGACAGTTGAAAACCCCCGAATCCATCAACAAAGTACTGCTTTGTTTGTGGGGGACAGGAAAGGTTCAAATTTACGAGGGTTGGGGGCAGGAAAAAACCCTCAACGCGGGTCTCTACTGCAATCAACTGGATAAAATGAATGCAGCTATCAAAGAAAAAAGGCCAGCATTAGCCTCCAGAAAAGGAATAGTGTTCCACCACGGTAACGCTCGACCACATACTGCAATAGTGACAAAACAAAAACTGAATACGTTAGGATGGGAAGTCCTTGGTCATCCACCGTATTCACCTGACATTGCACCATTTTATTATTACCTGTTCAGATCTCTGCAAAATTATCTAACGGGAAAAAAAGTGTTTCTTTTGAAAGTGTTTCTAAGGCAGTTGCTAACTATTTTAACTCCAAGGACGAGAACTTCTACAAAATAGAAATTTATATGTTACCTGAAAGATGGCAACAAGTTGTAACAAATAATGGGGCATATATAATTGATTAATATTAAACACAAATTTTTATAAATGCATTCAAATGTTTTCTTTAAAATACGACAGAACTTTCCCTCCAACCCGATATTTTGTTTGAGTTTTTTTGTATGAAGAAAATATTTTCTCTCATAATGCACCTCGTATCTTAGTAATGCACCACAAACCCCCTTCAGGCGTGTTTTCTTCACACTGTAATCCGCGTCGAATTGTTTTCAATAATTTTATTGTTTCATTGTATGAAGGTCCAGAAATATTTTAATAATAGGAAGAAAATTGGTTGTGGATTTCTGCAAAAAAACCGTTCTTAACTAATATCTACTCAATAAAAGAAACTTTTGCCAAATTTCAAATCTGTAGGTCTAATAGACTTAAAGATCTCGTAATGTGTGAGTGAATTCCTTTTTTTCCTATAGATATATATTGAGAGAGATCAATATAATCAATTGTGTGTACCAGCGAAGATGCAAAGTCTAAGTCAGTTGAAAGAAAGTGCTTAATTCTAGTAAAAAATCTACAGCTCTCTCATATTTTTCGGAGAAAATTCTTATCCAACAATGTATATTAAAAAGATAACAAACCCTTAATCAATTTTCATGCATGTAACATACACATATAAAGGAATCAAACATACCTTATTGAAATGGCTAGCAGTTTTTGCAAATGTTTTGCAATTGGATTTCTTTGATTTTTTGTATTCTGAAATAGCAAATAATAAAAAATGAATGTCTATTTTTTAATACCCCCCACATATATATATATACTAGTAATATTTTACAAAATATACAGAACATTACAACAAATTTAAGGAACTATATTAATGTCAAGCATAGTAAAAATATATTGCATGAAAGACAAAAATGATTATTCTATCCAGAGTTACGATTTTGAGGACTTGTTTAATTCTATTGAAGTTGAAGATTTGATTAATTTCAAAATTATACGTAAAAAATATTTAAATAAACTAGTAAAGAATGATAAATTTAATGCAATTGCTAGGTTAATTTTACAAGAAAATTTCCGGAAGTAAGGTCGCAGCAACATAAACACCGCACTTCGATAAAGTGCGTGTGGTATTGCCCCTAAGACGCTGGTCGCATAATCCTGCCCTATGTCGTGATGTATGACCTATCAGCCAAGAAAATTGCGTGAAATGAAATCATAACTCAAAAATGAATAATAGGTGAAATCACTCTTGAAAAGGTAAATATATGTTCACAAATGTTTTTGCTTATGCCACCAGATCAAATTAAACAGGTGGTTTAAGGCCCTCGAAATTCATTGTGGCAAGAGGCTAGATGTACGCCTGTCGTTAGCGTAGCATTGAGCCCCATGTAGTTCGTTTTGGCTCGGTTCCACCCCCAAATTTGAGGGAGAACACCTCGGGGCCAGCCAGGGGCCTTCCACCTCCTTCCACTAACCTCACGAGAGGACTTGTGACTCCAAAAATATTTCGAGTGCCACCATGCCGCGAAAATCCCATGCCTTCTCCGGGATTCAGACCCAGGCCCTACGGCACAGTAGTCAGCGTCACTAACTACTAAATCGAATGGGTGGTCAATGCTTGGAATTATTAAAAGCATTGAACATGAAGAAATGTACTTATAAAGTACCAAATAAAAACAATCCATAATACATATCATACTCATATTATATTATAAAAAATATCGCAACAACGAGATGTAAAATTTAATAGCAGAAGAAAGTTTCAGAAGAAAAAACTTACTTTTTCTAACAAAAATAACTATACAAAAAAGGGCCCCATACGAAGCCCTCAAAATGGGATTCTACACTCAGTTAAAAAGATTTCTAAAGAAAATTTGTGATATGGTCGATCTTTGTCGACCATATCTTTGTGGGTCAGCGTGACTTAGAGGTATGGGGTTCTCGAAATGAATAGACATTTTAGAATTCTTAATATGACTTTATTAAGAGTTTAACTTAAATTTCTAATATATTGAACAAACTTATATTAAGTGAGAATAAACCAAAACACGTAGCCGTAGCTAAATGGGAGGGCCCAATTGATCACTTATCTAAATAATTATATTATCCGCCTACCCAATTTAATAATATTACGATTTCTTATACCCAATAATCTGTCCTCCCGAATTCCACGCAAGGGCAATCACCTTCAGATAGGTGTCGGGCCCCAATAGTATCACCTTGTAGTAATGGCTGGGAATCCTTGATTTTTGGGACCGTCAACATTTTATTTTTTCCTAACAGCCCAAAATTGCACCCCGCTTACTAAAACTTCTGCCCTTTTTTTAAAGGCTATCTTATTTGCAACTATACTTTCATTTCATTTCTCGGTTTTGGGGTTGGAAAAGATTTCCCATTAATTTCCCAAAAACCCAGGGTTTGTTACAGAAAAGACGCGTGAGCCCGTCACAAATTGAACTAAGATTTAGCACGCAGGTTTGTTCAAGAAAAAGAATATAAACTCTATAAAATTTGCATTGTCTTCTATGTAGAGGCCAAAATGATCTAACCAATTTAAAAATAATAATAAAACAGAAAATAAAAGCATAATTTGTAACATTTTTGGTAAAAAAAAATTGTTTAGCTTTAAAATGAAAAATTAATAATGGAATAGTAAATTTATATTTATTTTTTAAAAAAAAATCCCCTTTTCATGCAACAAAATGACAATTCGCCAAAAAGACAAAATTAATAATTATAACACATAATTATTAATTTAATTATTTCCCCAGTTATTGTATTGAACATGACTATCGAAATAATTTTCTCAATAATTACAATTCATAGACTATGATATCTTCAATATAGTTTTGAATCTTACCCTCTTTTGTCGTATAGAGCATGCATTCTCAAATATTCGTACAAACGGTAATTTAAAACAAATAAATGTGCCAGGCTCACAATCCTAGGCACAAACTAGGCTCTCCCGATGGCCGCATATCGACTAAAAGTTGAATTATTGTTTATAGTATTAGACCTAGGCTTAGACATGGTTAACGTTCATCAAATAACATTACAATCTTGCCACTTTTTCCAGTTGACATGCAGTTTGAAATTCTGTTTTTTGGTGTGAATATGTACGGGAATTTTATATTTCACCATTGAAATTTCCCAGATCATGGTCTTATTAAGACTGACTCGAGACCAGAAAGAGGTCCCCATCGCGGGAGAGGCCATGGGCTCAATTGGCCCATGCCTTAAAGACGTCCCTGGGCTCGAGTCGTGCTACTAAAGACTCTCACAATTAGAGGAATTAATGCACGTTCAATCTGTCGAGGATCAAAGTCCTCACGTTGGCATGGCGTAGAAGTTAGAAGAGAGGATGTTAACTCAGGGTGTGCCGTCCTCGTCACTAAACCAATGTCACCGTTGTTATCATGCTGAGTCACATACGACAGTAATAAATGATCAATGAAAAAAAAGGTAGTGCCAGGGCCGGACAAAAATGGAAATGCCATCCCTCTCCACACAATGCCGCATTCTCTTCTCTCTCTGTATATATATATATATATATATATATATATATATATATATATATATATATATTATTTTAAGTCTTAAGAGATTCAAGACAATTTGAAATTAAGAACATAATTATTTGTTATTATATCAAACGAGTGAAATGTAAGAGAAGGAATCGTCAATTTCAGCAGGCCAATTTCTTCCAAAAATAGTCTACTGATGGTGGGGATCACAAGCGTTTGTTTTATCTTATAGTAACTATACACAGGACTAAAATAAAACATCTCCTGTAGCTCTCTATCTATCAGAATCTCTTATTACCCTTGTCTTCTTTTGAATAGCTCACATCGGACATCGTAAGGGTGAAAGGAATATCAGTTGTGATCTCACTCCAAGATGGGGAGAAATTTACAAGTAAAAGATGTGTAAACATATATATTAAATTTCATGCTTTAACATATATTCCAGCCTTAAGCCCTTTAAGTTTAAAATCAATAAAGAAACGCTTCATTAAATATAAGAGAATACAAAATTTCCGTGCACAAGAGGGTTTTAAATGCATACCAAATTCACAGCCACATGATATGAAATATATCAAATTCTTTTGCAAAAAAAAATATATATTTTTCAAATTCGATCCAAATGCCGCCCTAAAAATTATCCGCCCCGGGCAGTAGTCCGGATTGTCCGGCCCTAGAGCCGCCACTGGTAGTGCAGTCTTCTGTTTTCAAAAATTTTTTATCAACTTGTAATTTATGAAATAAATGTTGTGTCTTTTCTTAAACCTTTAGAACTTAAAGATATTACGATTCTTAAATACACAAACTGATGTGAACTCTTAGTTGCTATTATTTCTTGAATAGTTTATTTTTTTAGAACTGTGTGTATGTGTGTTAGTATTATTTTTCCTTCTTTCTTTTATTGATTATTAATAGCCTGCTACATAATGATGTATAAATATTAAATGCTAGCAATAACATATCTTATTATAGAACTCGAGTTTCTTATTTATAAATAAATAAAGATAAACAAAATCATTTTATAATTGTATTGATTTTAGAATCATTTACAGATAATGAAAAGTTTTTCTCTTCTTAAAAAAGGATTACACATAAATCGAATATAAATAGAATTTACTGAAAATCAATAAAACAAAATTTTTAATTTTATTAATCTGATTTAAAATGAAAGAATAATATTTAACAGAAACTATTTCGGCTGTTTAATTTTAAACATTTCCGAGGAAAAGATTAGTAATCATTGATCTTCAAAAATTCTGATTGTGAAAATGTATAAAGGAGAAATAATTCTAAAAACAAAAATAATAACTACTTTCTTGTTTAAACATTATCTTCATTATTCCAACATTTACAATCGAATGGTATTTTATCTTTTGGTATTGTTTACCATGAAACCAAAGTAAAAAACTCTCCAAAGCAGAAAAGTATTTATCTACTACATTTTGGGAGCTTTTCAGTTTTAAAATGCAAAATTATATAACAATAATTTTAGAATTTATTAATGAAAACTGACATACAGTCCGAGCCCGATTTATAACAAACCCCTATTTAACGAATCCCCCCAATTAAAATGAAGTCAAACGCTCTCTATTTAATGAATAATAAACCCCAAGTTAAAGTATTATTTCAAATGATGAAAAAAAAATTATCAGTTTATATTAGAAAAAATTAGATTTTTTTTTCAAAGAACATACCATTTTTTGACAGGAACAGAAAGGGCCTTTTCTTGAAAGCAGCAAACTTTGACGGGAAAAGGTATAGACCATTATTAGACTTTACAGGTGCAGAGGAGTCATGAGTGTAACCTATCGTGTGAGTTAGGAATAGGACAGGAAATTTCTTTTTTAACACATCCCACTCCACGACGCTGGAGATTCTTCAAGAAATTAACGTTTATGTTATATTTGATGACGGACTACCTATCTGTGCATCATTTGTTGAGGAAATTGTTAATTTGTCGGAGCCAATGGAAAGCGATTGTGATGCAGAAATTGATAATGAAACTCTTATTAAAACTGTTACATTTTCTGCTGCTCGGCTAAGGCCGAAAACTGAAAACATGTCTTATGCGTGAGTGATGGTCATTAAATGCGTATTCCAGCGTCGAGGACTTTTGAGGTGGGGACCCTGTACTTGGTATGGTCGAGGACGACACCTGAGCTGGCAATCTTCCCTCTCCCAACTACCACACCACACCAATGAGGACGTTGAGCCTGACAGATTTAATCGCATCGCTCCCCTACACAGTAGGTCTTTGGTAGTACTGGACTCGAACTCGTGATAAGGCAGCCACGATCAGATACCTTGACCACTAGGCTACCGCGGCCATGAAACATGCCTTATGCAGGAGGAGGATGTTAATGTCGTAATATTTTCTTCTCTGTATATAGTCAAAATAGGACTCTACCGAGTCAAGTATCAAAAAGATTGCCAAGCATCTAAGTACACGGTTGCCAACCCAAACGACCTTGCGGGCCACTTCGGAAAAATATCATAATCCCGCGGACGGAAAAAAATATATCTTTACATTTGATTTGGACTCATTACAAACATTTATTGGATGGAGAATTTAAAATTGATCAAATATTCCTAGCTTTAGCAATAAGCAGTTCGGTAAAATTATAGGATTCAAACGTGATGCTGCGATCACTCTGCTGTGCAATACTGTTTACTTCTAAGTATATATAAAAACAGAAGCAACGTAGTAAAATAGAAACAGTTAAGGTATTTATTTGTTATAAAACACTACACTAAATATTGCACAAAATAATCGTATTCTGTAAAGATGTAATGAATCTCGGCGGCCGCAAAATTGTTCAAGTGGGGCGACCTGATCTAGTAGTAAGTACTTTAAAAATTTCCAATTAACTGTGGAGCGTGGTAATTCACTAATATTATTTTTAGTTGTTGAATAAACAGTGTGTAATTTCTAACTGTGGATATTTTTTGTGTGATTGCTTATTAGTGAACTTTCGAAAAGTGCAAAAAATTTGGGTTTTGTTTAGACCCAATATAACGAATAACCTCGAATTAACGAGCAAAATGTTCGGTCCCGGTGAATTCGTTAGATCCGGGTCCGACTGTATTTATATTTTAAAAACTTTATTTGTAAAATCTCTCTTTCTTTTGGCTGAAATACTCTGTTTATTTCAAGCTTGCAATTCCCTGACTAGAGGCATTCTTATAAATATTTTAATTCTACACGCATTCAACTCTACTTCAAAGTAACAATTTCCATAGATATAAAAAATACAATCTACAACAAAGTATAAAATTCCCTTTTTAATAACCAAAAAAAAAGATGAATTTCTATATCATTTCCCCTTGTAACATAATCTGCACTTGTCACAGAGTGGATATTTCAAGTATACGTCATGAATAACAACTTAGAAAATTATCCTAATTTTTCATAAGATAGGTTCAGTAGTCGTGTACTCTTGTGGTGAGAGACAGCATTAATTATAAGGCAAAGCACCACACCGTTGACATCAAGGCCTCGACTATCTTTTTTTTCTCTCTCTCTCTTGCCTTTCTTTCAAACCAAAATTCGTCCTTCTGCATTGTTTATGGGGCCCTTAAAGTACGCCGATCACACACTGAAAATTACCTGGGTTTATTACGACAGTTCTAATACACACACGTCAAAACGTCTGCTCGGCTCTTCTAAAATATAATTGGTGTCTAGTTATAAATTTCCCAGTACCCCCTCTGAATTCGGAGTTGTATCTTAACGGGGAGAGAGACAGTAAAAGAACCCTTGTTGCGGTGTAATGTATGTAATTTAGACGATCTGGGGAATTGTTCGAGTTTGGTCTGTTCTCACAATTATACTGGAAATAGATGGGTGTAATGAGAGGTGATTTTTGATTCTCATTAGACCTAAATGAAAAAAAAAGATATGAAAAAAAATGACTTATAATTATTTGTTTTCTAAGAAGTAATATTTCTTTTTTTTTTAAAAAAAAGGGTTTTCTTTATTTAAAAGATAATTTAACTTGTGCATTGTTAAACTCGATCACTTGTACTGTAAAACGAAAACAACGACACTGACTAACATTATTTAGAACAGTGCTTCTGATAGTTTCAATATTAGACAGTGCCAATTGAATCTCATTTCGAGCCCTGGGTGCAGAAGATCTGCAGGCCTCTTTGGCACTGAAGAATCGAAATTTATAACCAGAAAATCTATTTAGGTCCAGCTTATACGGGCCTCAGGCCCCTGGCTGCCCACCCCAAGCGCCCAATGGATAAACCGGCACTGATATTGGAGACCCAACTTTCAATCATAATTTTCATTGCCCCTCCCCATACAATGACAATGCATTGAACGCCATATAATAATGTACTTTTACACTAAAGCTGCAATTAAATTATAATAATAAGGTTTATAATTTGCATGGATTTATAAATCTTATTTCTAAATCGTACAAATTATGAATATAAGTATTAAATTTTACATGTGTTACTTTTAAGTAATAAATATTTCAAGTTACTCTCTCTATATAGTTACAGGATAAGTAATTATGTTACTTTTCATATTTGAGAATGTGTTTTGTTTTGCTTCCTTTCAGTAAATTATCAATTCTTTTAAATACTCTTTTATTTTCGATTTATCAATATGCTCACGTCCCCCCTCCCACACAGGGTTATCACGCCCCACTCCCAGGAGGCAAGCTCCATAATTCGAGAAACGCTGATTTAGAATTTAAATACATATCTATAATAAATGCATTGATATTTAGTCAGCTTTTCGTATTCTTCAAAATGTATCTTTAGTTGATAATTAATAGCAAACTATTAGTTATTAAAATTTTGGTTAAATATATTAAATAAAAGGGAAACCCCTGAAAAAAAGTTTCTTGAAATATATAGACCTTTTCTTCTTGGAAAAAAATGTTAATTATAGTTTTTTTTTTTTTAAACGAATACCTAGTCGAGTTATGAGTTTTGATACAAAATTCTGAAATCGTCAACCGTGATTCAAACATTAGAACCAACAGAGTTAATAGATCTTACTATGGTTTGAGAAATCAATTTAAATCCAAATTGATGAGCAGGAAAACAACAAGTAATATATAAAAAAAAATTAAGTCAATTCCTACTTGGATCAACAAAGAAAAATTTTACTTTAGCTACTTTTTATTAAATAGTTACAATTAATATAAATATGTATATACATAGGACAGAAGCACAATAATAAGTGGTTATTAATTTTTGTTAATTGTCATCCAAAACAATCGTGTTTCTAAAATTTCAGTTCAACTGAATGCTTTAAAACGTGAGAAAAAAATATTTTCAAGTTTTGACACAAGTAGCCAAAAGGGTCGCTACGTCGCCAAAAATGATGCCAACGTGGTTGTATTTGTAATTCTTTGAATACTTAGTTTTAATCAATTAATTTTTATTAATAACAATTAAATTATTGTATTGTCATCCAAAATGATCCTGTATATAAAATTTCACCTCAATCGAGCGCTTTAAAATATATTTTATTAAAGATTGAAAATTCCACCAAGATAAATAAATAAATATATAAGAGTGTGAGCTAATAGTAGGAATTGAAAAATACAAATATACAAAACACTTATAAAACTTATACTTTTATATGGCATTGAGCGCTGAATAATGAGAAAACTGGAAAAACTTATTGAGATTCGAAAGAAAACTATTGAGAACATTTTTTTAGAGCAGTGAAGAAAATGGGGTCTGGAGAATACTTTACAGTTTTGAATTCCAACAGAAATACAGAAAATCAAGTTTTATAAAAGTAACTAAGGCTTTTCGTAACTAAGATGGCTTGGCTACACATTCAGGTATAATAACAACCCAATTAAGCAAATAACGGTTTTGAAACCAGAAGGCAAGAGAAGAAGTGGCAGATCCCGTACAAGATGGCTAGACAATATAGAAAAATGCTTAAGAAATATCAGCTTAAATAAATGGAAAACAATGGTAATAAAAAAATCAAAATGGTTTTAAGTAACTGGAGATAACCTTGGCCTGAAATCTGTTGTAGTGCTTAAGGTATCCGACTACGTTCGGAACCGTGATTTTAAAAAGGCGCATAAATGGAAAATTTTCTTGATATTTAGTGTCACTTAGATTAGAATACATGTATAAAATTGTGTTAAAAATAGTATTACAATAAAAAATTATTTAAGTACAATATTTTGACCAAAAATGAACATAGGATGGCCCATTTTCAAAATAGTCTCCTTTTGTGAAAAATGCTTCTGTTATAATAATATTTTGCCTGTATATTGCTCAAGACCTCTGTACAGAGGCTCAACTAGAATTTTTGAAATATATAACTTAGAAGTGGGTTTATCCATGTTTTACGACAACAGAGGGAAGAAATTTTAAGAAAATAACGCCGATAATTATTTGAATGGGTTGTAACTCTGAAAATAATGTGAATTTTTCAGAAATCGTAGTTGCGCCTCTGTACAGAGGTCTGAGCTATAGACAGGCAAAATACTATTATAATAGAAGCATTTTTCACAAAAGGAGAACATTTTGAAAAAGATTATTATAAGTTAATTTTTTGCCGAAATTTTGTATTTAAATAATTTTTTTTGTCAAAATGTCCCTAAAACAATTTTATACATGTATTCTAATCTAAGTGACACTAAATATCATGAAAATGATACATTTATGCGCTTTTTAAAATCACGGTTCCGAACGTAGTCGGATACCTTAATAAGAAGATTCAAACGCAGCAGATGATTTTAAATTTCTTCGCAGAAGATCACCTGTAATATTTTTCAAAAAAATATTGTAGTCTTTCACCAGCGGCGTAATGGAGAATATTAGGGCCCCTTTGGTTTGGGGGTCCAAACCTGATCTTACAAAGAATTTCTAAGCCATATGTACTTGGAGTCGGTCAGACTTTGAATCCCTAAACTCCCCGCCCCATCTGATGCGGAGGTGTACGTTACGCCACTGTCTTCAACGCATATTGTTCTAAATCAGTCAGGGCTTTAACACCTTGAACAGAAAGTGCAGCAGATATTTTTTTACCTCAGAAAAGAGACTGGTGGTGATTTTTAAGGCTTAAAGCATTTAGACATCAAAAGGTTGTTCATTTATCGAAGCAACATGAGATTTTATGAGACTAAAAGTAATCCGTACTCGGTGAGAACACAAATGTGGTCAAAGAAGAGAAATACGTCGAAATCTTTGTTAAAAGAAAATTCTTGTCGTAAAACAGAAACGTGTCAGACAGAAGAATATGTCACTTAGTAGAGGAAGAGGTAAGTCGACTAAGAGGTTCTATCGAGGAGGAACTGGTTATTTTCTTACAAAATAATTTAAGTGTCAGAGGTACCTTAAAACAAAAGCACTGTAGCAGAGGCTTGTTTAGAATGACCACAAATGAATTCTGTTTAACGACGAAAAAATTTCCGACATAGAAGAATCTTTCAATTATTAGAGTGACCTTGTATACAAAAAGAATGCTCAAGAAACTGAAGAGAAGAAAAAGACAATCAGAGAGCTCATCATTCGGCTTTCTTAATGGTTTAGTGGAATACCGGGTATGAAGTCGTCTCAGATATGGTAGTAAAGGTTATCAAAACACTATTTTAGAAATAATAGTGAGACCTCTGAACGTAAAGTTGTTCACTGGAAACAGTTGGACATTTTGACAGGACTCTGCTCCACCTCATAAGGCGAAGACGAACCAGTGGTATTTGAAGGAGAATGTGTCGGACTTCATAAGAACATAAAGATTGACCTTCCAGGCCATCGAAATTTACATTCACTCAACTATAAATTATGATCAGAATTGTAGGCGAAGGTGTGCCAAAGACAGCATTCTAATTGGAATAGTCTTAAACATTCTTCAAGGAAAGCTGTGACGAGTTCTATCCACGAGTTCCATTAATCCTATTGGGAAACTATTATTTAACTATGATTTGTGTTTAAAAAAAACCGCTTTCCGTAGAGATGACTTGATTTTGTGCTACTGCAAACACTATTTAAACCCTAGCAATGGGTGTATTAGGTTAATCGTCGAATCGTGAAAAGTTAATGGTGGAACGTGATTTGTAGAACAGGGAGTCGTTCGAACTGAAGTTAGTATTCAAACTTAGCCTCCATTCAGAGCAGTGGGAAGAATATAGGAGTTGATTTGTACAAAGCCTTAGTAGTTCACGAAGGGGTTGTTAAGTGAGAGAACTACAAGCGGATCAAGAGATAAGTTATTTTGAATAATCTTATAACATAGATTAAGATTGCTTTCAAAGTTATTGAATTAGTTGTAAATAGCTCATTAAGTTATAAACGCTAAATAAAAGTAATTATACAATGTATTATTAAAAGTATTAAAACAATGTATTCTTCCCCGAACCCTGTTACACCTGTAACCTCTGGGTTGTAACAAACTAACGATGGAAATTCCCATGTTGGTAGTGCCTACCTCGATATATGATTGGCCAGAGACTTAAAACCCGTATGAAATCAAAAGGCGATTAATTTGAATGAAATGAACAAAAATTTATACTTAAATTAAAACTTTAAAAAAAATTCAGTTTTAAATTTCATTACAAAGTTTACTTTAACTTCTTTATAATTGTATCAGAACTTATAGCATGACTAGATAGTGCATGGATTATCAATTCAATAATAGTCTATATTGTTGAAATCTATTTTGTGTAATGAATGCTTAAAATAGTGTAAATAACTTGCATCCGGATGTGTAATAGGTTAATATTACTTTCTGTGGTATTTATCTTTATGCTAAAATTGTAATATTTCGCAAGCAACGCCATTCTTTATATCATAATGACGATTCAATGGAAACTTGGCGAAATGTTGGTGATAGAGCCAAGTTGGCATTATTTTTGGCAAGTTGGCGACCATATGGATACTTCTGGAAATTATTGGAGAAATCTATTAATATCATGATTCCTGACGTAAGCGGATTTTTCGAGAAAAATCCATGCAGAATATAAAAAGGGAGTCGCTCTCCGAAACCGAGTTAGTATTGTCTTGTGCTGTTGAAGAGTCGATCAGCGATTCGTGATTACTTCTGCTATTGAATAGGATGAGCGAGTGATTGTGAATAACCTTTAACATATTTGTATTTTAGACAATGATAGTTGTGTCTAAGCGCCGTAGAAGGTGCAAAGACCTTTTGAGATTTATTTTGCGAATTTTGCTACTGTATCCTATATTTTCAAGAATTATTTTTCGTCAATAAATTCTCATCGTTCTTAAAGAGCTGTTTTGCTCTTTGAGACTGACAGCATAGAATCCTCGAGCCCCGATCTACGTAACAATATATTTGTTTTGTTATTATGAGTCTCTTTTTCAGTCAGAAAGCTAAAATATAAATTTTGGATTTTCAGAAAGCAAACTCAGAACTTAATATCATGTGAGAGAGAGATGATGACAAAAAATGATGATGAAAATGATAAAATGAGATGTGAACACATATTTTAAAGTACAAATTTTTTTTATTTTTTTATGGATAGCTTCTGATATGACGTTATTAATTAAAGAAATAGAAATATTTGTAATAAATATATTGCACAAATCTAAATATATTAGGATTTTTGGAAAAAAAATAACACGATATAAAATTCCTATTTTTTTTTTCTTTATAAATACCTTCATCAACATAAAAATAATCGATTTAACTGTTGAATGTTATTATTATTATCAAAACTAATTTCAGCCATCCAAATGGGTAATTTCATTACATTTTCTTTCATTCGAATAATAATGTTCGTGAGAAAAGGTGACATTGACTTTTAACGGAAGAGGAAAGGGTACAGGATCACGTATACTACTGAAAATAAAATATCTTTAGAAACAGTACAGTGTAATCTTTCCTCTTAACCTACTAGTTTTCTTATAAAAATTTCTTAACCCATTCAAAACTTCACATCCATTGTAGGAAATTATGGTTTTCCTTGTATAAGAGGGCACAGATGTAAAATTAAGGAAAGTTAACTAAACATTTGTTCCTTAACCACTCCTTTCTGTAATACTAAGAAATTGTTATTGATGAAACTAATACTACATTACAAAGAATAACATGAATGAAAGGATAACTACATTAAAATAACAACAGAAACTATAGTATGTTATTCAGAAATCATTTGAATGTGTTGTTTTCGATTTATAAATTGGGGGATGATTTTCACCTAATAGAACTGTGGAATATGTTAGATCTACAATGACGAGGAAAAGTTTTTGAAATACACATGCACGCGTTTTCATGGAGTTTTCAAAAATTACTGAACCAGTTCTTGAATTGAGTATGAAAATACTCAAAAGTGTATTAAAATATTATTAATAATAATAATAACAAATGAATGTTATTCGATCAACTATCATGATTCATGCTCAAGAAATTGATGGTACAAAAATAATACAACAAAGTAACATTTGGGGGTGTTTTAAGAAAAGATATAATATTCTCCTTACAGTAAAGCAGCTCTTACAACGAAGTTGTTTATGAGGTTATGGAAAAAAACAATGAATCCCACTCCTACACCAAGGCACTTTGATCCTGGAATGTTCTAAGAGGAACTAGGAAGTTGCAATTGTTCTGTCAAGAATATCCCAATAATGATCTATTGGATTCAGGTCTGGAAATCTGGCTAGCCATTTCATCCTTTGAATATTCTTAGTCTCGAAGTATTCATCGACCAGCCGAACTGTGTGGACAGGCTTTAAAGTTCACACAAATGTACAATGTTTCAACTGCCCTTTTGAAAACTCTTATACAGTGCTCTAAAATCTCATATCGTCGGCCTAATTATCAGACTGCGTAACTCCACCGGTGTTACTGATTTGATACAGGAGTGCAACGCGCCAAGCGCTTTTTGGCGCGATCCTTAATTCTTTTGTTTTGTCTACGCCATACCTCAGTGCGCGCTCCGCTTTTAATTTATTCCTCAATCAGTGTAATCACTACTTTTTTTTTATTTCATAATTAAACTAGATTTCGAAGGGAGAGGTTGTGGCAAGATTTTAACATATAATAAATACAACAGAAAAGTAATATTAATGTATTACACTTCCAGATATAAATTATTTACACTATTTTAAGCGTTCATTACACAAAATTTGTAACAATGTGTTACTTTTGCTGAGCAGAGATCCGGGGAAAAAACCCAAACAAAAAACTAACACTAATATAAGTTATCCCCATGGCAACCACATTATTGCATGATAAAAATATCAAAGTAAACCATATTGTAACATTATCGACTATCTTGGCGAACATAAACAACAACTTGAAGCCTAGCCCTACTGTATCAAATTAGCATCCCAGATGGAGTTACGCAGTTTGATAATTAGACCGACGATATTCCTCCTCTCAGGGCTCTAAAATCTCATCATCAAACATCAGAATAGTCATTTAGACATCAGAATAGCCAAGGCACCTGCCTGAAAGATATGAAACTCTGTACCCAGAGGCGTATCGTACACCCCCGCAACCCCCACAGCGCGGAGGAGCCCACAATTTTAGGAAGCCCGAAGTCTATGTTATGGTTTTGTAATCCTTTGTAATATCCGGCTTGGGGCTCAAAACCTGACTTTTCAGGGGGGGGACCCTAACATTCTTCGTTACGCCACTGTTTGTACCACAGTTTATCATCACATCTGCGCAATCCATAACATTTTTCTTTTCCGCAGAGGTCTATTTCCATGATGTTAGTGGGATGGTATTGGGACCCTGATTCTCTCCATTTGTGAACACCTCGACATCTTCAAAGGAACAAAGACCCACTGGTCACATGTCGAAGGACTATCAGACAGGTTCTCTTGTGACCTGGAAGTGCGGGTCACAAGACCACTAGTTTCTTGTCATAAAGGAACTGCCTCATTACGCTTTCGATAAGCAGTGCACCTCTCATTATATGGTATATAATTGAAATATCATAATCTAAGAAAAATTCATTTGCGATTTCGGTATCTGTCATCCACTTAGTGTACCTTGTAGTTAGAGGCAAGCAGTGGTCCTCCTGGCCTGTGGTGGCCCTTAAACGTTTTATATCTGTTCTTCTGGGTATTTTCCTAGTCTCCTGGAACTGATTCTATTATTTAGAAAATTTTTTAACTCATTGAGCCATCTTGTGTCCTCCGCATCCAATCTGTCACTGCTCTTCATCGAAATCCATCATCAGACGTTGTCTTTTGAATATTGTTTTTAAAAACTTCAGATATAATCGCAAATTTTTTAGAAAAAAGAGGAAAAACTAAAACGTATAGCGTAGTGTTTGAAGAACCAGTCTTATCGGTTATCATAATTTGCATCAAATAAAGGGGAGCGACAGAGAGAGAGAGATCAAACTTGGTTGGATAATAAAGAAAAGCATCTTATCTTTAATATGTTTACCAATTTTCATTAAAAATGGTTCAGTAGGTTTTTGAAAAATCCACGGAAATGTGTTTGCTTTTGAACTTTTGCACACTATTGTATACAACAGAATTATAGGAAACGTAAAGATACTGATAGAAGCTTGTACAGTTTGAAAGTTTCAAAATACTTTAATCATGTGTTGATTCCTTATACAAAGAAAGTTATAATGTTATTTTGTTTTACAAATAGGTTGCCTTTTGGTTGCTAAGCCTTTGCAGGCACAACAAGTCCCCAAGCGTGAAAGCTATTTCATTGGTGGAACCATCTAGTGGTGGCTCCCACTATCCAATTTTTGACCTTTGAATTTATTTAATTCAAACTCTCGACGGATGCTAAATATTGTCGTGATTTAATATTGCCGAGAGTATCAAATCCAAACTGATTCTCAAGGGATCTTTTACATGCCACATAATCTTATGACATGCGTACCCCAACGATTTTCACATTCAGAAAATCTATCAACTCCAGTCGGGATCAAATCCGTTACCTCTAACCCACCGAGCCGATCATGTTATAATGTTACATATCTTATTAAAATACAGCACGTATTGAGAATGGTCATGTAACTAAACAATTTGCTGTGAATCTGAGGAAGTTAAGCGACAGCCAATCAAAATTGACTACCATGATACAGTAATCAATAATAACTGCTTGTGTCCTCCTCCATGTCCTACGCATCTATTTTTAAAAAATTACATTGATTTAAAAGTCGGTTCAAGTGGCTTAGAGGTAGCGTGCTAGCTTCTACTGCTCATGGTTGCGGGCTGGAGTCTGTATATTTTATGAATGCAGAAATCGTAGGCACGCATGTAATACGATTATGTGGCATGTAAAACATTCCTTGAGTATCAATTTGGCTCTGGTACATTCTGCAAGATTAAATCATGCCAATATTTAGCATCCGACGATAGCTTCAATTAAAAAAAAAATTAATTCAAGCATCCAAATTTGGTGACGAGGCCACCACTAGATGGTGCCACCATGAAATGGCTCTCACATTTGGGGACTTGCTGTGCCTGCAAAGGCTCAGTTGCTAAAATGCCGCCCCATTGGGAAAAAAAGAACATTGATTTAAAAAAATTAATGTTCAATTTTTTTAAAACGAATAAGTAAAAGTTTTCTGCATTAGATATTCCAACTTTATTTAGAAAATACAAGCATATTGTAAAAAACATATGTTGAATAAGTTTTTTGAGTAAGTTGTAATAAAACTTTTAAGTATCCGACTACGTTCGGAACCGAGATTTTGCAAAAGCGTATAAATGGATAATATTTATGATATTTAGTGTCACTTAGATTAGAAAATGTATATAAAATTGTTTTATGAATAGTATTACAATAAAAAATTATATTTAAGTGCAATATTTTGACAAAAAATGAACATAGAATAAAAATTTTCAAAATATTCTCCTTTTGTGAAAAATGCTTCTATTATAATAATAGTTTGCCTTGTATATAGCTCAAACCTTTGTACAGAGGCTCAACTAGAACTTTTGAAATATATAACTTAGAAGTGGGTTTATCCATGTTTTACGACAACAGAGGGGAGAAATTTTATAAGAAAAACACCGATAATTACTTCAAATGGTTCTAACTCTGAAAATAATGTGAATTTTTCAAAAATCCTAGTTGAGCCTCTGTACAGAGGTCTGAGCTACATGCAAGCAAAACACTATTAAATAGAAGCATTTTTCACAAAAGGAGAACATTTGGAAAAAGGGTTATTCTAAGTTAATTTTTAGCCGAAATATTGTATTTAAATAATTTTTTTTCGTCAAAATGTCCTTAAAACAATTTTATACATGTATTCTAATCTAAGTGACACTAAATATCATGAAAATTATCCATTTATGCGCCTTTTTAAAATCACGGTTCCGAACGTAGTCGGATACCTTAAGTAAAAAATATACAATTTTTGTTTAAGTAAAAAAAAAAATGCTAACATTCATTCTTAAAGGGAAAAAAAAAAAAAAATTACAAGTGTTCAGACAAGTTGTTGCGGCACATTTTGAAAACCGTTATACTAAAAAAAAGAAAATTCAAAGAGCCACTTATAAAGATTTGTTTTTCTGAAGAAGTACTGATTTTTTAAACTTTTTGTTTAATGCTCACAGACTTAAGGCCTAAACAGCGGGTGACAAAATATGTGGCTATTTACATTTCACACCTATCCCTTTTCTTAGAAAGGGCAGAGCAAATATTTCTTTCTGTTCTCCGAACTTAGCCATTATGCTTTTGAAGAGGATTTCTTCTGACATACATAATGGCACAAAGTATTTGAATAATGTTTGATCTAAATGTCCCTCCTATTTCAAGGAATAAGAAACTAATAATGTAGCGTTAGGTGAGCTGAAATTACATTATTTGGGGTCGTTTACAATATTGAAGGTAAGTGGTTGCAATTTTGAAAGAAATAGTGGCTTTTTTTTCCTTTCTTCCTGAGATGATGATAAATTTTTCACCGTCTTTTACAGTAAACGAGGATAAACTATGAAAATTTGTTAAAAAAAGGAAAAAGACTGCAATTTGCAAAAAAATTTTGAAAAGTATAGAGGGGGAGGGGGAAATCTTTTCATTTTTTATTTTATTATTATTATTATTATTTGTAAGGGAATAAAATTACTGGACTGTAGTAGACTGAACTACATTTTTGGTTCTCTGTTTAACCTATTAAAGTATTTTTGAATTTAAGTTACAGCATATTGTCCAATTCAAAAGATAATAATAAAAAAAGGCTACTTTATTTATATAATAACATATAGCCACAAAAAAGAAAAGAAAAATTTCTATTTATTTTTACAAGTACTATTTTTCCTCAGCATATGGAGGAGAAAGAGTACAAATTTACAAAATATTTATTTGCCGTAAAATCCGGTACAACGCGTACTTTTAACACAAATAATAAGATCGAAATTTATGTGTCAGTGGTTAAACGCCGGATATAAAAAGGACAGTTTTAAAGATAAAAAAAAAAAAAGACATGAGTATAAAAAAAATATTAGACTGTATCGAAATACTGTTTATTGATTCAAATGGCATACCTTATAAACTCTAAGGGTCGTAGCTCTAGAAATGTACTATTTTTTCAAAAACCCTTGGTATAATGTTTCGAATAAATGATTTAAAAACATAAGAGCATTGCATAAGTACATTTCAGGTTTCTTCGTAAAAAAGAGAGTGCCCGTTATACAGCGAATTTACCTAAAAATTAAAAAATGCATATTGAAAGTATGAGTGCATGTTATATACTGTAATTACTGTAATTATTTACTGTAATTAGTACCAAAAGGTTGCTAGCAAATATTAATCTTGTAAGTTAAAAATATTTCTGTTGCCATGCAGGGTAAGTAAAATATTGTTTAAAAAACTTTGAAATTTTAAGTACTATGAGAGACTGATCCCAGTATGTAAAAAAAAATAGTTAAAGTATGAGATAATTTATCATTAAAACATTCAAATAAAATCTCTCGGAGTTCGTAGAATGAATTGTTTTTTAAATAGAGTTTTACTTTTCAAAATAAAAAGTTGTCCAGGAATTTCATTTTTATTTTCTATAAACATGTGTGTAGAAACAGCCTAATTCGTTTGAATGTAAGAAGGATCAGCAGCCATTATGAACTTTATTTGGAACACACTACATCTTTTAATAAATTTAAATTAAAAGTAAAGCAGCTGACTAACTTGAGCTGAATTCTACAGATAAGTTTACTAAATTATATAATAATTTTTTTTGTGAGTGGCAACCATGATCAGAGCTATTTCATTATTTATCAATGGCAATGGTATAATTGCTCAGAATAGATAGGTCGCTTAAAATGTTCGACTGTTTTGAAAAAGAGTTATTTGAAATAAAGTTTTCGGTGTTCTTGATAAAAGAATATTTGTCTTATTAGCCACCGCTGTGTGTGTTCATGCTGAATTTAATTAAAACTATTTCTATTCTTAGAAGATGTGGAAAGAAAGTATTGGAGCGTCCATACAGTTATAATTATTTCTCTAAAACTCGAAAAATTAGTCTGGATTTTTTTTTCTCGGAAACTTTAACTAAGATTGCAATCTGTTGTTAATTTACATTTAGCCAACTCATGTTCATCGGTTGTTGCAACGGTAATAAACGAGCCTAAAATTTGTAATTTATTTTGATCACCCTAATGGGCTCAATTCATTACGGTAACATGATAAAGACAAACATGTGATCTTCATTGAATTTAAAACAAACATTGAACTAATTGTACTTTCTATTCTGTTTGTAAAACTTAGATAAAGATTCAAATTTCATGATTCGGTAAAGATGTTTAACAAATATGTACTTTTTAAGCACTAGCGCAGCAAATCCTGAGTGGGCCCCGTATCAAAAATTCCTCGGATTCCCTTTTTAGTGGGCTCTTAATATTTTACTATTTATTCTTGCACATTTTGGGGCCCTTGAATTTTGGGGACCCGTATCATTAATACGGCTAATCTGGCGGTAGCTATGCCCCTGTTTTTAAGAGAAAGTTTCTGCAAAGAGCAAAAGCTGGCTACAACGAAGCTCATGAATTGATTAGTTGGAAACACATTGTTGCTTTTATCGTGCAACTATGACGTCAAATGAATTTTACTGATTGGCTAGAGACACATGGTTATCATTATCATGTGACTATGAAGTCACATGAATTTAGCCTATTCAAAAGAAATGAGATACTGAATGGAGAATGGAATTCAAAGAATGGAATACTGAATGGAGAATGGAATTCAAAGAATGGAATACTGAATTGAGAATGGAATTTAAAGGATAGAATACTCTTGTCAACGTAAAGAACTCATTAGTTTTTTTTTAAATAAATAATCGGTATATTAAACATAAAAAGTATTTCAATTTAAGATTTCATACTGGAAAAGTAACGATTTTACAGATAGATCACAGATATAGATTTTATTTCTCAATTTTTCTTACTAAAATTGTCAAAGTTTTTAAATCACTGGAAGCCAACTTTTTCACCAAAAAGTATTTTTCTTTCTCTAGTAGATTCCACTGTCAGTTACAATTAGTGATAGATTTTTAAAGTTTTTCTAATATCTTTATTTTATTTCTCAGAATAAACTTTTGATAACTAATATTCACGAACCTTCCAACTTTTTTAAAATTACATTGAAGTAGAATTTTTAAGAAAATGTATGGTTTGCCAATATTACAGTGAATACAATAGCACCAAAAAAGTCACAGTACATTATTTCGACATTTCCTTTGTTAATTAAATTTTTGTATTTTAGTTTTTATTTATTTATTTTGCATGAATTTGAATTAGTTCATTGAAAAGAATATTAAAAAATCATGTTAACATACTTAAAAAGAACTATAAAAATTTCAAAGATTAAATACTGGAAACATCATGTAGTGAACAAAACATTCTAAAATTCTTTAATTATTTTATTTACTTCAGTAGATATTACAAGTTTTTCACTTAAAAATGATTTTCGATTGTAGCTTATTTATCACTTTTTTTTTTTGAAAACTTATTTCTCTGAGATGGGTCCTTTCAAATGAGAAAGGATCAAATTAAAATGTAGTAAATATGCATTAGATAAAAAGCAGATAATTTTATTTCCTGCAATTCTATTCAAATGAATAGAATTTCAAATAGATCTTATTGTGAAATGTTTTAATATTTTTTAAAAACATGAAATCTTTTCAAGCTGGAAAATAATCTAAAAATATTGTACTCAAGGTCGATATAATCTAAATACGAGATTTTTAGAGATATAATAGAAATCTCATTTAATATGTTAATTAATTTTCTCATCAATTTGAAATTAAAATTTTTTTTTCTTTACTAATATTTTTTCAAGCTCATCGGACAAACAAAAAAAAGAAAGAAAGGTAAAAAGCGAATTTCAAATGCGTAATAATTGTAAAAATATTGCGTATTTGAAAATAATGAAACATTTATTATTTTTGGCTTCATTTAATCGTTAAAGAGAAATGATTTAGCAAACAATATTTATGTAAATGTTTTCTTGTAAAATAGCTAGATCTAGTTAATTTAACTGAATATTTTAAGTATGTTTATAAATTTAAAAGAGTTCTACGGCGTACTAATGAAACTATTACTCAAATATTTAACTAACATTAATTTCCTTTTGTTTTATCTAACCATAATTATAAAAGGTAAAATAAAGCTAGTATTTATATCAAACTTAGTGCAGTATCTTTTCCTTAGCATTCCAAAAGAGTCCTATTTATTTCAACCTTCTTATACAGATTTATTTATAAACTAATATGATTAATAATACTTAATTATTAATTTTTGAAGCTATAATCAAACATTTATATTATTAAACACTATTTTTATAAAGAAACATTTTGTTCTTAGACAATTTTTTTACTAGTGCTAAATTAATTTCTAATATAAAAAATTCGATGATATAATCTACTTTGTTGGAGATATGAAATTGAAACTCATATTTTAATTTTTCCACTTAAATTGAAATAATTAACAATATAATGTTAAAATAAAAATGTTTTTAAATAAATTCACTTAATAAACTGTTGTTGTGTGTAAAAGTAGCCCTTTTGCATAAAAAATAACAATAAATATCATTTGAAATGAATATTCGAAAACTTTATCCTGAAAAGAAATTAAGAAAAAATTCTAAATAAAGGTTGTGAGTAATTGCTTAAGTGGTAGATTTAAAAAATACAAGTTCGAATAATTTTCAAAAATAATGAATGAATATCAAAATCGAGAATTATTCCATAAAATGCAAAATCTGTTACTTATTCTAAATGTAAACGAAATGACGAATAAGCGATGATCAATTTCTGATTTAAAAATAAACACCACAAAAGAGGCAATAAATTATTTTAAAAAATAAAAGTTATCTTCTAAAATTATTGAAATTTTGTTTCGTAATAAGAAAATAATTGCATTTCACGAAATAAATGGCGCTATACAAAGTATAGACAAATATAAATAATTCTTATAATTTAAAAATACTATTAGCCAGAAAATAACTTACCTGTTTTAAAAAATGTAACATCGAATGAAATATTCACTCAATTTAGTCTTCTATAAGTAAAAATTAAAAACTCTTATCAATTTCGTAATATTTTTTGTTTTCAGTTGCACAGTTTCTTTTCGGATTTCCATACACTGATGCAAAATTCGATTATTATTGGAGATATTATCGTCTAATTAAACTTGCTATTCTTTGAAAACAAATTCATAAATATTTGAAACAGTTTTTGCAGACGATTTGGTAAATATGAGACAAATATTATAATTCTGAATATCTTCCAAACCAACATTTTATTTACAGCACAATAACTAACTGAAATTCTATTCTATTGCCAGAAAAACATTTTACATTAGCCAAGAAATAAATTACAAAATAAATCGTCTGCTAAAAAATAATATTTGGTAAATAAGAATTATGGTATTAAAATATTATATACATAAATTATTTAATTAAAAAATAGTTAATTAATAAATAATCAATTCATTAATAATGAATAAACATATAATAATTTAATTCATTTTAATTATATTTTTAAATATGAAAAAAAAAAAATATTTTCTATTTAAATTAAATCAGTTGCCCAGAAGGAAGGTTAGAGTTAAATTTTCTCCACAATTATCTTTTTTAAATTAAAATAAAGTGGAAGAAAAAAATATCCTTTTACAATTAATAAAAGATTAAAAAAAATAAACTTTTTACTTGAGAGTAAAAAAGTAATTTATATAGTTAATTGTTATTGTGGATGATTAAGTATTTTCTCATTTTGAAAATTAAAATTTATGTTTTCTCTCTTGTAAATGGCAACGTATAAATTTTAGTCAAGTCATGAATGTCAACGTTTATCACACACAAAAGGATTCCTAGTACATTTTATTAGCCTTTAATTTCATTGATTATAAATTATTGAAAAATTAACTCCAGAATATTTCTCTGTAAAATTATAATATTTCAGTTGATTGAGCTTAAATATTAAAAATAAAAAAAAGCAATTTTTTCAGAATTCTTGACAATTAAATAGTGTATCTAAATCTTGGATATTTCGACAACTTTTTTTTTTTTTTTGCGAAAGTACTTCTTTTAATATGTGAATAATGCTATATTTTTGTGCAGAAATTTACTTTTATACATATATAATGGTTCTGAAAGGTATCGGATATTTTTTAATGTCAATGAAATGGATTTTGATCTATAATAAAATATTTAGAATTAGTAACTTTTTGAATAATTTATGAATCTAATCCTAATAAAACTATAAAAAATATTTTAAATGCATAGAAAACTAATTTTTTACAAAATCAAGAAGTAATTAAAATTTTCACCACAAATAGTTGGAGACAAATTTGGCAAACAATTTCTTAGCAAATGGGTTAAAGAAATTGCTCAAATAAGCGAGTAACAGTTACAAAGTAGGCATAATATCGGTGATGGAAAGAATCTTGCGCGTGTTGAAACTCTTGTAGCATATCACAAACGTCAAACCATCGACACTAATTCTAACGACAAAGCTCTCAGGCTTAGAACTGAACCAAAAACCGAAAAAACCGTTAGTTAGATCGGAACGAAAACCGGAGCTGAACCAAAAATATATATATCGGTTTATTTCTGTTCGATATACTTTCAGTCATTCTGTTACTGTAGCCAACTTTACCGATATTTTCTAATTTAACGTAAACCATATAATTATCTATCATCATTACAAGTACGCATCGCTTCTTGATTTCCTGTTTTGATGTTCACTAGTACTTATCTGTTTCAGTTTCGCAGGAAACTGTGGCCGCGGTAGCCGAGTGGTATAGGTATCGGACCGTGGCTTGCCTTGTCACGAGTTCGAGCCCAGTACCACTAAAGACCCGCCGTGTAGGGCAGCGATGCACGTTAAATCTGTCGAGAGCTGAAACGTCCTCCCGTTGGTGTGGTAGTTAGGAGAGGGGTGTCAGCTCAGGTGTCGTCCGCGTCACTTGACCATGGTTCAAAATTACGTGGTCCGTCGCCAAAAGCCCTCGTGTAGCTAAACAGGGCGACGTTAATATTCAATCAATTCGCAGGAAACTACTTGTAGAAGACAGATTTAATTCAGTTGAATTAATTAGATGATTTTTAGATTTAGACTTAAATTATGTCTGAATTAGCTTTTTCGCGTCCCAGCGTTATTGTGCCATGCCTAAAGAAAAAATTCTAGGCTAGGCTGGTCAGATCTGGAAGACCATATTACAAGCTTTCTATGATCATTCCGTCGGTTGTGAAAAGAAATATACATGTTGTTCTTGCATTCCTGGCTCTTCCATGATGCTAGAACCACATAATCACTCTCATTATTTTATGACAACTCAGTGTAAATCTGCCGACATCTTTTGCAGAAAGTTGCAGTACTTCTATTCTGTACACACACAAAGACGCCAGGACCCCCTTTTGGTCTCTTTCTCTGATTTAGAGGGATAAAAGCGTGTCTCAATCTCTCTGTATATCAATTGGTGACAAGATTCGTCTGTCAGAGTGAAACAGTTTTTATAGGTAGAGAGAACATGACTCTATTGATGAGACTTCATGTCTTTGTGTTTTATAAAACACGGTGACCAGCAGGTGTACTTACTGTTAATGATGTTTAGTACACAAGACTGGGAGATTATTTAACCTCTATGACGGCATCTGGCCACAGTAAACCTTGACACCCTTCATCCGGTTCCTGCGCGCAGCTACTAAACTATGTTTCCTTTTTTTGTGTGTGTGCAAAACTGTATATCGATCTCTACTTATCGTTGTTTTCCTTGACCAACAACTATCAATTTTTGTTACAGCTGTACCAGGGCAGTTGTGCCACTGAGTTTAGTTTAGTATTTTTATATTACTTTTTATATACATTTCTATTTATTTTATTTTGAATGGTCATTCGATATGGCGGGTAAAGGAGGGGGATTCTATTGGAATTTCATTTGGTAAATTTTCAGTGTTTGGTATATTAAGGAGGGTTTATTAAGCACTGTTAAATGCACAGAATGAAGACAAAAGCTGATAAGCCTAATCCCCAATTTTTTTTTATCCTACATTAATCTTCTACATCTCTGCAATTAGTCAACGAGCAGCCCAATAAAATGATGACGAAGCATAAAAAGAATTAAGATTTGCCTCCGTAGAGTTGTCTACAAAAAAACTTTAAGACAATAGAACTGTGTCTAAGGAGGTCACTATCCATTTCACCCTGGTGGCCCAGAGGGCGACAAGCAAAATCCTTGACTCCAATGCGATGTAAATGTCTCTGCAAATAAACATGTCCAGTAAGTAAACGAAAGCACTAAACTCCAACAGATCGAGGCAGGGAACTGGGAATTCCACCTTTTACCTGCAGATGCATCACCATACTAGGAGACTCTATTAATTTGAAGTTTACTGTAAATGATTCTTTTGATGTTACGCAGAGGCAAAGGAGAGTCAGGTTGGGACATGAGAGATCCCACTTTAGCAAACCTAATCCAAAACTAAAAGCATTCCAAACCATTCTGTAAAGAATCATTTTCCAGCTTAGGTACTCTAATGGTAAAGATCTCAAGCTCATGACCAACGCTACTTCTATCCATTTTGGGGTTTGAGTTCACTAAATACCTATATTTTAGAGCAGCGGTTCTTAAAATGTGGTCCGTGGACTCCTGGTGGTCCCCAGCGCCTTTCTAAGAGGCCCACGAAGGTCTGTCAATTAATGTTAAAGTTTCTCTTTTTTACCGACTCTGAAAAGCCTCGTGAAAAAATTGAAATAAGTGCCATCCAAGAACAGATCACTAAATTCCCTCAATGAAAAAGTTATTTAAAACATGCATTTCGATCTAGAATTTTATTAGTTTTAATTAGATTTTTAATAAGAAGTTTACTGTTTTCTTAAAGGAAAAAAAGATGGGTTAAAAAAGTCTGTATAAGTAGAAGAGACAGTCTTAGGAGTATTGAGGAACCTTTAAATTACTCATCCATGGGTTGGGAGTCAGAGAGGGGAGTTCAAGATCTTGTCCGCGATGTGAGGTTGGTACATATAGGGGTTCCGGGAAGATTGAAAGTTTAAGAACCGCTGGTTTAGAGAATCTGATCCACGTTACATTCGTTGAAACAGAAAATCCCTGAAGCCACTAAATATCGATCACTTAGAAAAACTGATGCAAATTAAAACTATTAGACTCAAAATTCATAACGTTGGCGCAGTGTGAAAATTTGGAAAATAGCTGAGGGGGGGCCTTTTCGTCGCGTTTTGACTGCGGTTCAAAATTATAAGGTTTGTAGCCAATAGCGCTCATGCTGCTTCAAAGTACAACTTAAATAAATATTCAACTCTAAATTGCTTCAACATTTTAAATCAAAAAAATTCTTCCTATTTTTTTCTTAATGATAGGTGCATGACTATTATTATGGAGGTTCCACCCTTAGCCTTCTTCCTCGTATTAGATCCATCCCTCAGGGGGCTCACCTTCTTTAGGTGAGTACGGGTGTCACAATTTCGAGGTGCCCTATATATATATAGTGATCTTTTCCTTTTTCCCAAGGGGTTTACTATCTTCGGCAAACACGGGTTTCATGAACCCGGGACACCCTAGTGATCCTTCTCTATTTTCGACCCTCTTTCTCGTCATTCGATTTTCCCTTTTCTTCTTTTCACGTCCAGATCACAGATTCTCACGTCGAGACCACAGATTTTCACGTCCAGACCACAGACAAATATAGAATGAACTTTGTTCATTTATTGATTACTTTTTTCATATGAGAAAACTAACTATTTATTATTGACATATTTTGGTTTTTCATTTTCTATTGCGTGAATTTAATTTCTTTTTCGTATATTTCTTTAAATCTTTTGATTTTGTTGCTTTATTTGTGTTCGACTAACACCGTTGGTTTGTCAATCCGCATGTTTGCCGTGTGCGGCGTCGCGTAAGGAGGAAAATGGCGTTCTGGGGATCCTTTACTAACGAATGTGTGGCGCAGTATAGCCAAACTTGGCTCTTGCTCCAAAAAAATTCAACAGTCAATCAATAAATCAATCAATCGTATTAGGTCCTACTCTAGAAGGGATGGCGATCTGAGATCGATTTATCGAAGAATCGATTTCTCGGAGCGAAAAAAATCGATTTTTTAAATCTATACGTAGCACTGAATCGATTCAGTGAATTGATGTTTCATCCTAGAAAATCGACATTCGATTTTTTCTGTTTTGGTAAAAACTATAAAATTACTTTACAATTAGTAGAAAATGTACCATCTTTAAAACTACTTATATTTATCAATGGGAACTATAAGCAAAATCTATGTTCTAAACTTTATAATGTAACAAATACATTTAGAAAATAAATGTTTCTTTTATATCTGATACTTTTATATGGTAATAAAAATAATTGTAATTGTCGAATGCCCTGAACTATAAAATTCCCTAATTTTACCGATAAGAGATCGTTTATTATGGTATCTTTCTTGTTTTTCATAAAATGGATTTATATTTACATCGTAAATGCAGACTTGATAAAAAAAAATCAATTTCTTAGAAATCGATCTTTTAGATCTCGATTTTTTTTTGTTAATCGATTCATCAGGTTACGATTCGAATCGATTTAAAAATCGATCTTTTTCGGAAAGATTCGCCATCCCTACACTCTAGCTTTTAATGTACATAACTCGTCCCCCTTCAAGCAAGATTCTCATACAATGATTTGATTCCAAAACTTTTTGATCCTAATAACACAACCTATCTAATCAAATCAAATTGAATGCTTTTTCAAACAAATTTTATATTTGTATTTTCCTTCTTCTTTTTCATCAATTTTCATCCCAAATATAAAAAAGGGATACGTTCGTACACGTGAAGCACGAAAGCACATAAATACATAGTAACAAGATCTCTAATTATACAGCCCCAGAATTACCTCATTAGGGCTGTGTTCCAACAAGAGATAAAACAACGTAATAAAATGCTTCATTCCCAACGTTTCAAACAGGTTTAATAAGTAGACTTCGATAGTGTAAGTGCCGCTATCGACAAAACGAAATTATATGGCACTGCGAAGCGACAAAGAGGATTAAAAAAATAAACTTATCTTTAACCCTTTAAGGAAGAAATAAAACTTATCAGACGCTCAAGAGGTGATGAGATAACACTAATACCAACAGCGAAGAAAGGAAGAAAGAAAATAATAATAAAAAAAGTTTAACTGGCTATTAGGAGTTGTTCGTTCTTTCAACATCTGACTTCAGAAAGCTTCATAATTTAGATATTGAATGAATTGTAAACACGCCATTCAAGTGGTACTTTTTCATTCTTAATTTCTTTCTCGATCATGGTGGGATTTTCTGATTTAACGCGCTAAATAAAAAAATAAAAAGTGTGGTGGAGATTGAAAAATAAAATACTATGAAATAATTGAGCAGCGTTCCTTTTCATTCTGAAAGCGTGAGAACTCTGAAGAAATGAACTTCAAACCAGTTTAAGATAAGTTTGTTCTTAATTCATGTCTTTCGTTATTTTTTTTTTCTATAGCAGGGTAACGTATGACTTATTATTTTTTTCTCTTTTTTTTCCTACCATTGAAGTAATATTTCAAAAAGAAAAGTTCATTAAGTTACACTGCTTAAACAATTTTAAAAAAAATAATTGGTAGTAATTATTTCAAACGTTATTGTCATTTTTAACAGCGATTAAGAATCTTTACTCATTTATGTTTGAGAGAGTTTGTTGAAAAAAATTTTTTAAAGCTAAATGATGATAATTTTTCCCTTCAGCGTGCACGAAGTTTATTTTTATCAGTTTATTATTCAGAAGTTTTTCAGATGGCCACTATTCTTCGTCTGATGACTAAAAGTAATTATTAACATAGAAGAATAAAAATTAAGTCTCATATGTGAAAAAAAGACCATTTTGATTCAAGAAATTAGAAAAACTGTGTGAATGAATGTTCTTAAATATTAAACTTATCGAATTCTCTCAATTAATTTATTTCTATAAGAATATTCATCTCTACTTTATATACAGGAGGTTGTTCATACGTTATGGAAACGATTTTGATAGTTAATTTTTTTTCAAAAATACTATATTTTTTGTGGCATTTTGCTTTTATATGATAGTCATTATTCTTGACAATAGCTCTGGCTCGAATTTTTCATGAAAGTAAACTTTTTCTTTGTACTGCCATTCCTCTTGAACCGTTTTGTAAAGTCCGCTCAGTGTTCTTGGATGCCATTTTCCGAAGGCTCGTTTTAATAAACCGAAAGCACTTAAGTCCATAGGAGAAGCGTAGGGGGATTTTTCACGTATTTCATCAAATGGGATACCCTTGACTCCTGTTTCTGATATTCTTTCTTTGCTAAATAAGTGGCAATTGACTTAGACGTGTGACTAGAAGCTTTGTCCATTAGAAGCTCAACTTTATCAATTTCCTTTTCAAATAAGGTTGGAATTTCTTCTTCATAAATTGATTCTAAAATATTCTGCTGATTGTAGAGTGAATTAATTATGGCTGTACTTGAGACTTTTTATTTTTAATTTACCGTTACTAGAAAATCCTGGAACTATCTTGAATCCCTTTGTGAACTTAACTGTACACTGACGAAGCCATTTCGTATGGTCACTCTCGTCAGTTGAGCAATGAAAATTGATCTTTTATTGTAGTCACTTAAATATACCTGAGCCTCATCGAGTATTATCTTAAATTTCCATTTTTCAGCAGTTAGGATTTCTTAAAAACAATTTTCTACAATTTGCTTTTTTTTTCAGCAATATGTTTTGAAAAAAAGAAGACGAACTTTAGATTTAAACATCTTTTTAAACTTTAAATTTTATGAATGATTTTAATTACAGTGCCGGGGAAGACATTCCTAAACTCGATGCAATGGAGTTTTGAGTCGGCAGATTTTTTTTTTGAGGAATCAGAGACTTCCCTTTCTTGATAGCTGTCGGTGTTTGAACAGTTTAAGTTTTCATCTTTTCATTTTCACTTTCAGCTAGGCGTTTTTTCTCTTCCAAGTTTAATATATTAAAATACTTTTTATTGAAAAGCAGTAACCGAGATTTTTACACCGATTTATAATTTATTGATGCGAATATTTCTCCTTGGAAAACGCAGTTGCGTAACCTTCGCGCGAGCCATTTATCCATTTTAAGAGTTATTTTCAAAACAAATCTTTTATTTTAATTCCAATCATAAGAAAACATTAACAGACGATTATTCTGAAGTTTTCAAAGTTTTATCTCAAAATGCAAACGAGAAAATGAATAACAAAATCTTTTCCATAAAGTGTGCATGATCTTCTGTATATCTACTCTGATTCTCAAACTAGTTCTGACCTAATCCTCCTAAACTTGGGGACACACATCAAACATACATTTTAATTATCCTGAAAGCGTCCAAAATCTTAGATCATTAACGCTCATGAGGTATGCAGATTACGAACCCGTGAGTAAAGTCAGAACCCTTCGACATCGGAAAACACGAAATTAAATTTTTTGATAAAATTGATAATTCTATTAAATTCTTTTATTAATAAAATTGATAAATATATCTATTTCAAATTTAAATCCCCACAGCGAAACACATTTAAATAATTTTGTATTTTCCTAAACTACCACTGGCTACATCTTGCCCTCATATATCGCCACATTTTAAGCAAACCAGAAGAAATTCTCAAGCATTTCAAATTCATAAACTCATATTTTTGAGGGTTTTTCTCTCGAGATACAGACGCAGAAAATAAAGTAAACTGTCACATACACATTTCACTTTGAAACGTCAATGAGGGCCATCATCAATGGCGTAATGAAGAACATTCGCCCCCCTCAACAAAGTGAGGTTTGGGGCCCCCAAGTTGGATTTTACAAAGCTTAGATACTTAGCGGCAGTCAGGCTTTGGGCCCCCTATAACCTTGGGCACACCTCAATACGGGGGTGTACGTTACGCCACTGGTCACTTAACGTCGCACTTTGAAGCAGCAGGAGGGCTTTTGGTGATGGACCTCGTAATTTCGAACCTCGATCAAGTGACGCGGACGACACCTGAGCTAGAATTTCGCTCTTCTAATTTCCACACCAGGCCAACGTGAGGATTTTGAGCCTCGGCAGATTTAACATGCATTAGCCCGTCAACACGGCGGGTTTTCAATGGCATCAAGACTCAAGCCCGTGACTCGACAACATCATCCACGAGTTTGTGATAGTTTTAAAACAAACTTTACTGAGTGTGAATAAAGATATTTGTGGATATTGAGTGATAGCCGAAGCTCTATTCAACATTTATCTGAATGACTGAAGCACGGTGACAGAATGACGAGCATTATCCAACTATTAATTAGCTTGAGTGCCAATGATAAGATATTTTTTCAGTGGGTACCGACACACGTGAAAGTCTGCGGGAATGAGACTGAAGATGGCTTGGCCCGTGAGGGCAGCCATAAGGATTCTACGCATAGTGGCTGCCTTACTTTTTCTGAGTTTTCAACCCTGATCAAACAAGGTATTAGTTCCTCTTGGAAGCAGGCCCCCGTACATGGGTGGTATGAAGGAAACCGTCCTGGTGCTGCTTTGCTTGGGACAGGCAAGTAGGCGAGATGAAACTACTCTTGCTAGGCTGGACACACTCGAGCATAACGGCATGTGGTGAATCTGAAGGTTTACCCTCCATGTCTAAATTGCAATGTGTCCCAAACCACTCTTGCCTACATCATGGCCTGTATTGGTTGTCATAAGAGCCAGCTGCTTTTAAGTCCTGCTACAGTTTTCTTCAATGTTTAAAAGCGAACGGGTTCATGTACTTGATCTAGATGCTTCGGTCGATCAAATGAAATAAGAAACAACAACACGAATTTGTGAACATTAGGATATCATGGCCACGTAATTCTGTCAAGTGTAGAATGTGAAAAGTCGAAAGTTGCGAAATCTCTTTGAGCATGCAGTTCGTGGCGTTATGCTGTAACGAATATTAAGAGACACTTTGATTTTAAATTACTTCGATAAAAAATGCTGATCACTTAAGCGTGATTGTCTCCTTTCATCATTTATGGATTTTAGGAGACATTAGTGCATCAAATGAGTCATATTAAGAAGAAATAGTTTGAAATTCTCGATACACATATGTCAGCTTCGGAATTATATTGAAATTCTTAATAATTGGATCTTATATCATTTCTTATCCTTTGGTATTTAAGGTATTCGACTACCCTAAAATCGTGAATTTTTTCATACATTGACAATTTTTTTTTCTGATTTTATTTTAAAAGCTATCTTTTATTAGGTTTATAAAAATACCAAGTTTATTATTTTTCTTACACTACAACAAAAACGAGAAGTGTTTTAATAAAAGCAGATACCCCTGCTTTAAACAAGATGTCATACTTTAAAATGCGTTTTACTCGAAATGTGTTTTTTTGGGGGTTGTAAATGCTCAAATGGGTTAGCGGTTGCTCAAAAAATTTTGAAAATTATCAACTTAAATTTTTTGTGTATGTTCCGTATAATAGTATAAGTATTTTAATCTTCAGATTTCTCAATCACTGTTTTATTACAAAATTTACAGTCCCTTATGTGAATATAATCATTTTTTTTAAAGCAATTTCATGTAATAACTAAGATAGAGTGCTCTAGTTTTTGTAAAAATTAAAATATCTCTTATCCTGAAGTTCATTGCAATAGCAAAGCAACACATCAAAATTGAAAAATTAAAAATTTATTCATAAACTTTTTGTACAGAATAGGCCCTGTTTATGTAAATTTTTATAAACTTTTACCAATTTTTTCCCCATTTTAGTAATAATAATTTCTCTTCTTAATTTTAGCATATTTTTCTTAAAATGTGCTAAATAAATCTAAAAACCACAATTCCCCTTATCTCACATTTTTTTTAAAGTTTTTGCAAGTGGTTGGATACCTTAAATCATTTCTTGGATTCCCGAAAGTATATAAATTAAGGCGAAAACCAACAGGTTTAAAAATACCTCCTTCTTTACTTCAGTTCTATAAATGCTCTAACAGAAATTTTTCATTGTTGTTGTGTATGCACTTGGGATTATCTAAGATGCACCACCATGAAAGGCAAGAGATATCAAACAAAATTTATTACCCCGTTTACCTCAACAACAAAAAAAATAAAATATATCAGTATTTCTTTCAGCCACTGTGTCTGGCAACGACACCCAAAACACCTATCTCTGTCAGTGTGACCTTATCGGCTACAACTTGCCAACATTCAATTTATAATCTGGTAAATCCCTGATATATGGAATAATCCAGTAATTATGAAGGACATTGTCCATTTGATTATGGAAACAGACGACATGAACTGGTATCGGTAAATAGCCTTATCAAACACAAATGGACGATAAGTGATTTATAATCTGTTGAGAACGTCGCATTTAAAATAATCCTGCATTTCTGCATGGAATTGTTGGTCCATTTGGCGAAGGAGAGTAGTGATATATGTTGGTATCGTATCAATAGCTTGGCTTATCGGACAAACGATATTCGAAAAGGAGTCCTGAAGGCTGAGCGATGTGGAGGATTAGTAACAACAGTAGCCTCGGTGAAGATTAGTAATTTTTGATTTTGTAACAATAGAAAGTTGATTCTTTTTAGTGGACGATAAGGTAAACCACAGTAATGTAGGATAAGAAGAGCGACGAAAGATTTCTTCGAATGAATTGGTCAATATATTCCTCAAACATATCCTAATCAAACTTGTTCGAAACATTCTAGGAAGGAAAGTTATTGACCACTTGTGTCTCTGAGCAACAATTCAAAAATGCATATGGAGGAGCAAAAAAATAATGAATGTTTCTGTGGAACAATATTTTCCCTTTGATATTAGAAAACATTTATAAATATTTCTTAAGAAATCTAAAATCCCTTAAACGAATCATTAAAACAGATATACTTCTATGGGATATTTCATGCACAATCAAAATAATTTTAAAATTCTGTAGATTTCACTTGAAATTGGAAATTTAGGGGAATTTTAGATACAAACAATTAGAAATTATAAAAAAATAAATGTAATTAAAACCATTAGCGTACACAAGGGTAGAACCCCTCCTCTTCCATAGACCAACAAATTTTTTTAATTTTCCTAAACGCCTCCGATTTCTTATGGTTTTTAAATGTAACTCCCACCCCCTCAATAAAGAGGTGTGTGTTGTTAAGCAAAACGAAATATTGAAAAATATTTTCCTTTAAACCCCCGGCTTCTAAAAAGCTTTAAAAATTAATTTCCCCGGACTAATATTAATTTCAATAATTTTTCTGGCCCTCCTTAAAATAAAATTATTGAGGGTTTTGGGGGAATGCAATAAAGGCTAAAACTTTTGGAAAATTACAAAAATTTAATTTCTTAATTCTCCCCGTATATAAAGGCCCTTATAAAAGGTGGTATTGAGGCGTAATAAATTTTTCGAATTTAGATTTTTCAAACCAGTACTTTACCCAAAAATTTAAATTTTGAACTTAATTGAATTTTGAAAGGGACCACATGTGAGGTCACTCACTGTTAATTATTAAACTCGTTCTTAACTTAGTATTATTAAATTAATTATAAAATACATTATGTAGTACTGATACATTTATAAGTGTATTATATCAGTGTAAATATGCACTTTATTTTTTATTATGTCAGAATGTATTTTGTTTACTTTCAGTAAATTAATATTTTTTAAAAATAATCGTTTGTTTTCGACTTTTCGCTATGCTCGCTTCCCCCTCGTAGAGTAAACCGTGGACGCGCCCCACAGTTTGAGAAACGCTGCCTTAACAGCAAAAGAAATGAAATGATGAAAAATAGTTCAAAATTGTAATAAATTTTACTGTCCTAATGGTAAGAAACAGCTTCGAATTTTTTCCCGCCAATTCCTTAACAATTTCAGAAAATTTGACTTTTTGTAAGTATCTAAGGTGAAGAACTCTAACCAGAATTTTTTTGAATACTTTTTTGACGAAATAAAAAAGAAACGCAGCTAATAAATCGACTGTAGACTTTATATAAACGTACAAATTTCTCAGTTGCTGAAAATTATCACAAATTCATCATTCAGACACAGCTTTTGTTCTAATTCAGCCATACAGGTACTTTTTCCTTAGAATACTTTCCTAACGAACTCTTCCTTAAAATTGTTTTATGTCACCCAGAAAACATCTCCACACTGCCGGCTTCTTAGAAACTTGACAGATACAGATACTTGCCTTGGACTCTTTTCACGACGTATATTTCCCCGTGAACTCTTTTCTGTCTTTCAGTGTGACTTGGTCCACCACTTATCCTTTCGCGGATACCGCAATAAATTCGTCAGGTAGTTGCTGATAAGAAACAACCCTTGGGCACTCGTGTCCAACGACGACCCTTAAGAATGTGAGGAAAGCTTCACCATCTATTCCTGCGCGAACTGATATCCTTTAACAATTTATAGCCTCTTCTGGGATATACAGGATTTGAAGAAGTGATAATAACTTAACTGACCTTCTGCGGTCATCCACAAAGTGGTTACTTTATGGCTGTCTTCACTTAACCTTAAAAAACCGAATCTAAGCTCCAGATACTTTTTTGGCGGGAAAAAATACCCGGATGGTTATTTGATTCGGACAAAAGAAAGTCTGCGTCACCGTTTGTTCCTGCTTTTACCAGAAATGTAATTAATTTTCACAAATATATTGAAAGTTTGAATAAAATTCGCGCACAAATTAAGCATTTTTAACACACTTTTATTAGCTTCACCTGTATGTAACGGAATCTTTGAACACGATTTTTACCCTCTGTAAAAGGTCAGATTAACTCGAAATTTTGCACACTTGATAAGAATTGATGACAATACAATAATTCTATAATTTTGTTCCACTGTCTTGATCAGCATCATCAGGATTAACGATTTTCCTTTTCCAGATTTGGCGACTAAAAGATTAAGTTACAACCCTAAAGCGAAAACACTCTCTCATGGTTAATACAAATACAACAAATAAACAAAAAAGTATTCTTTATATGTGAAAAAGGGAGCTTAGCTCTTCCAGATTTCCTTCAGATGGCTGATCCTACATTTTTCAAAACAGGCCGTATAAGTATCGTTTTTTTTTTAAATTTGTAATACCTATTGGCACTGATAGGATGCCAATATAGGTATTACAGATTCTAAAAAAAACGACGCATTTAAGATGAATTCATCAATGAATAAATGATGGTTTAAATAACTAATAAAACACACTTTTATTGTAGAGTGAACTAAAAAATTAAAAATAAATTATAGTTAAAAAACTAAAAAACACGTTTTTATAGTGAATCGAACTGAAAAGTAAAAAATAAAATTCTTAATATAATAATAAAATGATCAACGGGAAAATTAATGTCATTGTGGTAAAAGCATGGGGTGCTTTGTACTACATTTTTACGCTAACTCTGCATTTCGGAATAGAACTAGCAAGGAATTATAACAATTGATAACGAGCACTCCAAGCTTTTACCACAATGACATTAATTTTCTTGTTAATCGTTTTATACTTATATTAAGAATTATTTTTACTTTTTAGTTCGATTCACTATAAAAGCGTGTTTTTTAATTTTTTTTAAAACTATAATTTATTTAACATATCTTGTGATGTATTATCTTAGATTAAATATGATCAGGTATCCAAAAAGGGACTGAAAATAGGGAATTGTTATTTAAAACTTCAAGAGACAATTCTGATGCCACCGTCATCAAAATAGTATAATTTAACCAGGGGTCGGCAACCAATCTACCCATATAATTCCGCGTGCCACACAGTATGACATGTTAGAAACATTTTTTGATTCCTGTGATAATGCACGCAGAGTTAGAGAATAGAGGTCAATAATATAGATATTTACAGTTTTATAATATATTTTAATTTTGCATCCTTTAAAGATATTTCTTAACGTAAAAATATATAAACAGCGTAAAATGTATTTATTTCTTCACCAAAAATAAGATTAAAATTGTACATATTTTTTTAGTACTTTAAAGCACAATTATTAAAATAAGAAATAGACAACATAAAATATAAGTATTTCCCTTCGTTATAGTTAAATAAAAATATAAATAAAAATTTGATTCGAATCTAATGCTTTCACCGCTCTATTTTCATATCGCAAAATTAGGGATATTATTAGTGACTTTTCAATTTGATCCGATTCTGAGTATTCAGTTTTTGAGCCATTTCTTTGCAGACTCTAAATATTTTTCATATGAGGAAAGATTTTTTACTTAGATATGTATAAACCAAAGCGGAAAGCAGAGCACATGCAATTCTCTCTCTTCAAGCAATTAAATCTCTCTAGCAATGACATTCAATAATTTACAAAATAGTCGTACATTTATCTTTGGAGTTATCTTTCAGAGTTTTTCGTAATTCCATTTATACCCGTAATTCTGAAGATGTTTGTCAAATAAGAGAGAGGGGGGTTCTTTACAAATTTATTAACTTCCATCCACTCAAATATTGACAAATTTGTAGAGTAGTGCAGAGTGACACTGAGAATTGTACCACGTGCCCCATGTGGTATTCGTGCCATGGGTTGCCGATCTCTGATTGAAGCAATAGTATGTGAATGAATCTCTGAGCATATAATTGTTCGATGGAAGCAATTATATTTTTAATAAGACTATTCCTGCCCATAAGGCGATGACGAACCAGTAGTGTTTGAAAAAGAATGTGCCGGATTTCATAGAACACTAAGATTGGCATTCCAGCAGACCGGATTTAAATCCACTCGACTGTAAATTGTGGTGAGTATTGGAGGCAAAGGTGTGCCAAAAACAGTACGCCAATTAGAACAATCTTAAACGTTCTAAAAGGAAAACAGTGATTAGAATTCCCACAGAGGTCGTATTGACCTCGATAGATGATTGGTCAAAAAGACTTATTAACCATGCTACGTCAAAAGGAGATAATTTGGAATAAAACGTGAAATATGTTAAACTCAAAGGTAAAATAAAACTTTTAAGATTTAGTTTTAAATTTGATTATAAAGTTTTTGATTTTAACTCTTTTTATAATTGTATCAGAACTTATCGAGCCGTGGCATGGGAAGCGCCCCCGCTTCCCCCCGCCGCCTGAGGTTCAAATCCCGGCTGGGAAGTGCCTTTTACCCTTCCCGTGGATTGATAAAAAATACCAAACTTTTTTTTTAACTGAACAATGTGGGTTTTCACGTCAGACAGACCACAAGATCAAAACATCTGCACATGCACCCCAGGGCCCAATCACGTAAACTTAGATAGACACAGTAGGCCTTGACCCTCATGGGTTGTTGCGCCACTGAGTTCAGTTCAGATCAGAACTTATAATGCTAAAGATATTTAATAACTGACTGGTTTTATTAGAATTAAGCATTTAAGTAGTAAGTTAAAACGGTGTTCTTAAGACTTACATAATTTGATCTTTTTATTATCAGTGCACTTTGAGGCTGTACCATGGCTATTGGTGACAACACGTAATTTCGTAATTGAGAAGTTTCGTATTACAGTAGAACGTCGTTTATCCGAACGTTTATTATTCGGAGCGTCAAATATCCGGACCAGTGTCTTTTGAGCCCTTGCAGCAAAAAAAATCAGCGAATCAGAGACTTTGCAGCGAAAAAAGGAAGGTGTACAATGGTACAGCGAAAAATAAGGGATCATTTTCCACAATAAAGGTAAAATTGCGACATTTTGCCTCTATTTTGCTTTTTCTTCAAGCACGTTTACTGTACGTAATGATTTTCAATATTCGTATAACGTCCGGTTTCATATACTGCATGGATCGCATTTGGTTTTCGGTTAACCGAACAATCGCGTATCCGATCGGTTTCCGGTCCCAATTGATTCGGATAAACGACGTTCTACTGAAGTAAGAACTGCACATTGCTTCACACTTTTACGATGCTAAGCGCTAAATATTTGGACTTATGGAAATATTTCAAGAGTATATGAATTCTCTGGAAGCATTTAAAGCATTGCATAGATTTGATTGTTTATGAACCCGTTCAGGACCATGATCTCATGTATGTGACCACTTCAGGGTATCATGTGGGAGATTGCGTTTTGCCCGTTCTGAGGTCCGCTCACACACATTCATCTGAATTGGGAACGTATGGAATTTGTGGGAGGATTATAAACTATAAAAATATCGCCTTATTTTAGTACAGTAAGGACTTTTATATGAATTTTTAAATGGAGGTTAGGCTTAACGGGAAAAATCGTCTGGTCCTAAACGGGTTACAGTCACAATATGGAGCTACACGAGGGCTTTTGGTGACGGACCTCGTAATTTTGAACCATGGTCAAGTGACGAGGACGACACCGAGCTAACCCTCTCCCAAACCACACCACACCAACGGAAGGACGTTTCATCTCTCGACAGATTTAACGTGCATTGCTGCCCAACACGACGGGTCTTTAGTGGGACTGGCTCGAACTCATGGCATGCCTGCCGTGATCCGATACCTTGACCACTGGGCTACCGCAGCCCACCAGGACTCAAACTCACAGCTTGACAGAAACAGCGGCGGCTAACTGTCTTGCAACCATGATCAGTACGGTCACTTATTGAAAGTCAAGGAGCAGGAACTTAACCACCCTGCTTCCAAATATTAATAATTTGTAGTAATTTAATTAAATATTTTTCTTAAAATTTACAAAAAAATTTAAAGGGAGGCTTCTCAAACTTTCAGTATTTGCCCCTTTTAATCAAAATTTTCATCGCGCCTCCCTCCATACAATAACAGTTCATTGAATTCAATAATATTATACTTTGATGCTAAACCTACAATACGACTTCTATCTTCATAAAGGCACCGGCGTATATAAATGATTTGTCAGTCAGTGCAATTCCCCAAGTAAATATATCCTTCTGAATACGATTTAGACAGTGTTTGGGAAGGTTTACTTATTTCGGGGGGACTTTTTGCTTATTTATTCCTTTTTTATACTCCTCCTAAACTGCTACGTTCTCCTAATGTTAAACGGGGGGCATTGGGAGCGAATCGGTAATTTAATCGGCTTTTAAGGGGTTAATTATAAATCCCCAAAATTATTAAGATAAACGTTAATTTTTGGGATAATTTTATGTATGACAACATGGTCACTGGTAATTTTTAAACTTCTTAACCTAGTATTGTTAAATTAATTATAAAATACTTTGCCAGTACTGATATATTTATATGTATTATATCAGTGAAATGTTACTTTTTTTTTTATTGCGTCAGAATGTATTTTTTTTTGTTTACTTTGTAAATTTAATTTTTAAAAAAAAACCTTTGTTTTAGATTTCAATAGGCTCCGCCCCCTTCTTTCAGCCCCCCGGCCCCCCACATTTGAGAAAACTGGGGTTTAAAGGGCTATAATTTAAAATAGAAAGAAATGTTATTTTGTAAAAGAACGTACACTTTTAGACAAAACAGAAATAAAGTAGCACCATCCGTGAAGTAGTAGTTTTAAGAAATAATAAACTATCCCACTACAAACCACCAAAAATGTTTAAATTGTTCTGTAGTTTATGTTTAACAAATAAAAGCAAAGAATTCGGTAGCTAATTAGGATCAAAGAGACAGACGAAGGACCCGCACTACAAACTCTTTTACCTGGGAGCGGTCACGAAGGGCACAGTTATCCTAGGCTCACGAAATCTTTAATTCCGGGAAAACTGTTCATTTGTTACCAATGGCCTTGTCGGTACCCTTTCCCATACGATCCCCCTTCATGGAACTAAATTGTTTTTGTCGCATACTCCTCTTTTTTGGCAGTAGCAAATTTTTTTTAAAACCCAAAGGCAGAGTGGGCTCTAGAATTTTCCCCGGGGAAACAAGGGAAAAAATGCCCCCCCTCTCCCCGAAAAAAAAAATTAAAATTTTTAAAAAGAAACTTTTTTTCACATAGATACAAAATTTAAAAAAATTTTTTAAATTATTAACAAAAAGGCAGCATAACTCTATATATATATAATTTAAAGTCTTAAAAAGTAAAAATAATTCCAAATTATTGTATTGCCATAATTATCTGTTATTATTTCAAACGAGTAAAATGTAAGAGAAGGAATTGTCCATTCCATCAGGCCAGTTGCTTCGAAAAAGAATTAACTGATGGTAGGGATCACAAGCGTTTGTTTTAACTTATACTAACTACAAAACAACACTAACACAAATAAATTTTCCCCCCGGGGGTTTTCCCCCCAAAAACTTATTACCCCTGTCCCTTTTTTGTTTTCTGACCCAAAATCGTATGGGTGGGCGGAATGCCCTTTTAACTCCCGGGGTCCGTTTGAAGGATACTTGTGAAATATGTATAAAAATATCAAATTTCATTGTTTTATTCCTGCCTCGAACCCTTCAAGTTTCATCATAAAAAAAAACTGACAATAAACATACAGAGTACAAAAAGGAAATAAAATACATTAAATAAAATACACAATTCACATCCAATAATATATTTCAGAAAATATATCGAAATTTCTGTAGTAACAATATATATATATATATCCTTACATATATATATATATATAAGGATAATTATAAATTAGATTAAAATTAAATTCTCTATCTAGCACTTAACTCATCTTTTTTCATTTTTTCCGATCAAACTAATCACCCATTTATTTCTTCCGAACATATGGCCTAGCCAATAAACATGTCTAATTCCAGATCGTTATTTTTAATAGCCCTATATGTCAACATTAACTTTCAAGTGCTCTCATGAAATCCGCGATCGGCGTCTTATGTGTTAACCTACTTAAGATTTTAGGTGGCGTTCGTTTTTCTCTCTGCCTCTTAAGTCAGAATATGTCTAACTTTCATCAAATAAAGATCCTTTTTAAAAAATAAGTTTGTTTCTGACTCACAAATCATGTCATATACATGTCATATATCATGTATATATAATATATATATATTCAAATTCTCTCTCTCTCTCTCGGTTCAAATGCCGCCTTAAAATTTGCCGTCCCGGGCAGGGGTCCGGTTTGTCCGGCCCTAGAGCCGCCCCTGCTAGAGGTATACCCGAGTTGACTGAGTTCCCGCGTGCGGTCACTTTTGTTCCAAAATATTTTCTATGAACTAGCTACATTTCCCCCTATGAATTACTGTAATGGTTTTGATTGCTGTGTTATACGACTCATTATGGCTTATACATGTAAATGAATAGTATATAAAAGGAAATGGGCAACCGCGATCTTTATTGGATGAAATTGAAACTGATCCAGCAAGAAAAGAGCCTGGTGAAATAATCGTTATTAATCATGGTAACGAAAGTAAATTTGAGAAAAGGCATGAACATGAAACGTTTGAGTTGGAAGGAAATTTTTCAAATGTAATCTAAAGAACTCATCATGAATGAAATGAAGCCATAAGTGTACCTCTAGACACATTGCGTACTGTCAAAAAGACCACAAGCAAGAAAAAATTCAACATGCTGTTTGTCGATCATAAAGGACAATAAAAGTACAATAGCTTGAGCAAAACAAGACAGTTTTGCCTAAAAATATAACTCCTGTACTGTTAGTGAAAAGTGTCTGTGATGTGTGTCCTTTATTAAAGTCACGCACAATTGAAACATTTTAGTTCAGTTTAATTGTATTTTTTTCTCAAATTATGAAATTAAATTTGAAAAGTCCTTAAAATTATGTAAGTATATTTTCTCTTAACTAAATTATTCCTGGAATTACGATATTTATTGTGTACAATAAATATAATTATAAAAAAGGATTCTGTACCCCGCGCGAACTAACTTAGTAACAATAGGTTTAGGGTAGCGTGGGTTTTAAAAACCCAGATTAAAAAATTTTATTTAAATATCTATAAAAACTCCCCAAAACGTTGTTCCTTATTTCCCTCGGTTTATTTGAATCATTTAACATAATTAAATTAAATTTTTTGATTTTAAAAAATTTAACTAAAGGGAAACTTTTTAAAAAATCACTTTAAAATTTCCATTAAAATCCGGGGTAATTTGTTCAAAAGCCGATCCGGCTTTTGTAATTTTTTGGGTTGTAATTTAACAATATTCAATTCTACCCATGAATTAATTTAACAAAGGGATAGTAAGACGGGTATTTGATTGGGAAGAGGAATCTTGGTCAAAACCTTTAAAAGGATTTAACCAGAAGATTTTTTCCCCCAATTTTTTGGCTTATACTAGCTCTTTTGTCAGTATTATTTTGTCAAATATACCCGGTGCTGTAAGGGAAAGTCTTTTTAAATTATATTTTGTTTTTTTTGTATTTAAATTATTTAATGTAACTTTTTCTTAATACCACATTAATTTTTTTTATTTTAAATTTTAATTGTTTTAATTTTTTCTTTTTAGACTCAAAGTATATTTAAGTAATGTGATTTAAAAAACTATTTGTTCATTGCTATTCGTTCGCTTACAAAATAGATTTTTTTTAAGATCCTGCAAAATTCCAGTAACTATACTATTTCCTTAGTTCGAAAAATTTTTCCTTTTTTTACATTTTATGTTTAATTTTAGGGAGGATTTCTTCTCTTAAACTTTTTTTTTCTTTTTACTATTGCTCAAACCCCCTATATATTTATCTTGGTGGAATTTTCAATCGTTAATAAAATAAACTTTAAAGCGCTCAATTGAGCTGAAATTTTATATACACAATTATTTCGGATGACAATACACTAATTTAATTATAATTAATAAAAATTAATTGGTTAAAACTAATTATTCAAAGAATTACGAATACAGCCACGTTGGCTTTTAGCAACCCTTTTGGCGACTTGTGTCAAAACTTGAAAAGGTTTTTTCCTCACATTTTAAACCTCTTATTTGAGCTGAAATTTTCTATACACCATTGTTTTGGGTAAAAATACAATCAGTGAATTATAATTAGTTAAAATTAATTGACCGAAACTAATTATTTAAGGAATTACAGATACAGCCACGTTGGTTTCCTTTTTAGTGACCCTTTTGGCGACTTGTGTCAAAACTTGAAAAGGTTTTTTTCTCACGTTTTAAAGCATTCAGTTGAACTGAAATTTTATATAAACTATTGTTTTGGATAATAATACGACACTTTTTAGTGATAGTTAATAAAAATTAATTACCACTTAATGTTGTGATTCTGTCCTATGTATATGCATATTTATATTAATTGTAACTATTTAATAAAAAGTAGCCAAAATAAAAATTTTCGTTGTTGATCTAAGTAGGAATTGACTTTTTTTTTATATTACTTGTTTAAAAATATGACGTTTCCTTTTCATGCTTCAACTAGGATTAAATATAATCCCGCATTCATTTCAGTTGAAAGAGGTGGCGGGGGAGGGCCCCATTAGATCGAAGCTAGGAACCCTTTTCTTTACGGGCTTTATTTGGGGGGGCAAAATACAGCTGTCAGAATGGCGGGGGAATGTCCCTTTTTCCTTTTTTGGGGTGTGTATTCCGAATGAAGGCGGAAAAAGCCGAATGAGCGTGACGTTCATTCAAGTTCACTCTCTTGCAAATCGTGCTAATAGAAGTTATCACTTCAAAAAGTTACAAATTTCAGAAAAGATAGACTTGGGGGTGAATCCTAACGTCCACTTTCAGCTACACAAGGCTTTTGGCGAGGGGCCTCTAATTTTGAACCATGGTCAAGTGGAGAGGACGAACTTGAGCTGGGAATCCCCCTCCTAACTACCACCCCCACACCCGGGAGGACGTTTGAGCCTCGACAGATTTAAAGTGCATCGCCCCATACCGACGGTCTTAGTGGTACGTCGAACTCTGAAAATGCCAGCCACGATGCGATACATTGACCACTAGCTACCCTGGCCACAAAGATAGACTCTAAAATGGGCGTATTTTAAACAAAACAAGGTAAAAAATATTATTATCTAAAAAAAATTTTGGGAGTAAAACAATTTTGGGGCCCCCAAGACTCCCTTTTAAAAATTTTTACAAAACCTCCTACATCAAAGTAACTTCGGTTTGCGATTTTGTATTTGTGTTATCTAAGATTTTTCTAAGCACATTTTTTCTAAATTATTATTATTTTTCATCTCTATCCCAACAAAAATAATTTTTGTATTTATAAGTGTTTTTTAAAAAGGAATCCCCACCCTTTTGCGGGGAGTTGGGGGTTTTTGCCCCAAATTCAACATTCAAAAAAATCTCCACACATAAAAAAGATAAAACTTTACCTAGATGAAAAGAAAAGAAAATTTTTATAAATTTCTCACGTTCCTTTTAAAAAATGAGTCATCTCTCGAATTTTGACATTTTCTCATTTTTTTCTCTCTCTTTTTTCCGCGGTCCCAAACCCCCGGCGGGAACCAAAGGACCCGGGACATAATAGAAAAATCTTTGGCAATGTTATTTTTATCTTTTATGCATGTCGTCTTTTTGCTTTTAGACCTTTAAATTGAAAATGTTTACGATTATGGCGCTAATGTTACTGTGCGCTGGTTGCTAAAGGGTTCCAAATCAGGTATGTGGCGCCTTGTCCCTTACAAAGATGTGGGAAAAATTTTCCGGCGCTTCTGGGGGCCGTAAACTTATGCCCGTAGCGGTAAAATTGTTCCATCCCGATTTAATTGGGATATCTTACTTTTAATCGGGGTTTAAAACAAGTTTTGTACTTCTACTATTCGCTTTTTATGGCCACTAAATTGATATGTAAGTCTGTATCAGAAGTAAAAGTTGATAAAAAAAAAGGGATGCTGATTTAAGTGTGGATGAAAAATTGAAAACACCAACACGTGGATTGCGGAGATAAGACATTTTTTTTTTTGTATTAATTGCATAAGTGTATGTAATGAAAAATCATGAATTGTAATAAAAACTGTTTTTGTATTAAATTTGCTCAGTGTTTAATATGCTTGAAGTGGTGGGTGGTTTATTAGCGATTGCTTTAAATTGATGTGACAGAATTTTTAAAGATGTTAATATCTGGATTCGTTGATTCTACTAAAATATTTCATTATATAAAAACATTATCTGGTTTACGTAAGTATATACTTTTATTCTAGCATGATTCTTGTTTTCTAGAATCTTTTCTGTAGTACAGAGGTCTTGAACAAGGGTTCCCTGGAATTTGACAAGGGTTCTGCAAATGATTACTATTCACTTAATCATAGTGCCGAAACTTTAGTAAAATTTTAATTTATGAAAGATCGGAACTCCTAAAGACAGTTTACTTGTAAAAAATAATTTTAATAAATTTTATGGATAAAAAAAATTTTCAATTTCATAAAAGTCACGTGCTTCAAGCATGAATGGATAAATTAAAAGGCTTACCAATGAAAAGGAGAAGGATTATAACTTACCTAAATATTAACAGATTCGATTTTAAAATCTAAAATTTGAGCAAAAACCAATCCTAAATTTTCAAGTTGCAAATTTGCAAGAATATATAGAAGTTTCTCATGTAGCTCTAAGAATTTTAATGTATTCTGAACAATGTATTTTAGATTAAAAAATTTCTCAACGTATGTGGCAACAAGAACAAAATGTAGAAACAAATGAATGTAGAATATGAAATGCGACTGTATCTAACTTTAATACACTTAGACTGCGATAGTGTGTGCAAAAGAAGCAAACGCATATCCCAATTATTAAATATAATATAACAGTAGATGACACCCGGGCACGAATTAATGAATAAAAAAATTACATTAATATGGCTTATCTTATAAAATTTAATACAAAAAATATAGTACTTTTGTTATTGTCTTTACTTAAAGGTACCTATAATAGGTTGATCAACAGGTGGTTATCAAAATAATAGAAGCACCTTAGAGTTACTGTACCATTCGTCATTGAAATATTGTGAATGTTCTGGGAGTGATGATGATGATGAGTTTGGTGTTTTATGGCATAAGAGCCAGTTTTGGCTATACTGCGCCAAACATTCATAGGTCTGTGGTCTAGACGGGAAAAGAAGAAAAGGAGAAATTGGATGACAAGATGGAGGGTCGAAAATAGAGAAGATCACTGGGATACCCAGTCGTGACACCCGTGTTTACCAAAGATAGTAAACCCTTGGGAAAAGGAAAAGATCACTAGGGTACCTCGGATTGTGACAGCCGTACCCACCTAAAGAAGGTGAGCCCCCCTGAGGTGGTGAATGTTCTAGGAGAGATCCCTGTGGAGGATATCGATTCCGTATTGAAAGCTCTAAAATAGACCTTAAGGGTTCAACTATATTGAGGTCGGGTGACAGTGAGGGTCAAGGTAGATGCATAACTTCATCCTCGTGTTCATCAAACTATGATTGGATAAGTTTCATTCTAAGGATAGGTGCATTATCCTGGAAAATTCCATCTCCTGCAGGAAACAAAGCATCATAGGATGGACCTGGCAGCTAAAATTTATCTATACTTCTCCCCAGTGATCCTTCCTTCCCTTCATAACTACAATTAATTCAGCAGAAAACCACGGCACGGCTGCCCATATCATAACAGGTCCACAGGCTTGACAGTTGGAGGGAGACAATCACGATCACACGCTTGTGCAACTGTCTTCCAAATGTTCACCCGTTCTATTGTTGGTAAAAGTGGAAAAGACGATTCGTCTGACCATATTACTTTCTTCCACTTATCAATCGATCAGGTTTTGTGAGTGTGACGCCCCTGTTTGGCATTAACACCTGCAACAAGTGATTTGGGAATTGCTGCACTGCCGTAAATGTTCTGTTCATGAAAGTGCCCTCTACCTTTAATCATTGACATTGGGGAATTCAGATGATGATTGAGCTATGTGGTTACTTTTGCTACAGTAGATCACTTTTTAGACATTAGAATTCTCTTCGATACCCGTCGGTCTCTTTCAATAGGATTCTTTTTCCGTCCACTATTTTACATTGCCGAGCTCTTTTCTGCTGTCATTTATATATAAATATATAACATATACTTTTAAGTTCTTAAAAACTTGGGTTATGTTTTTCACTTCTATTTTCATAGATTTTGTACGGAAGGTTGCATCCATTTAAAATTTTTTTAAGTTTTCAATGACCTAATTCGCGACAAATGAAATCATAATAGGCTCCTTTAATAAAACTTTTTATCTACAATATATTTGTTTTGGTAAATAAACTTCCTATTAGCACTGTATGTTCAAAGTACTTCATTCATTTATCTATTCTATATATATATAAGTGGCTTATTTTGATAACCATGTAAAATCCAAGTAATTTAAAAATACTAAGATTCAGTAGGAATCTTTACAATGAAAATATGTTTAACCGGCAGCTTAATTAAAATTGAACGTCCACTTAGTGACACTTTAACATTAAAAAATCATATATTATATAATATTATATATTTTTAATGTCACAAATATATATATATGGGGTAGACACTAACCTTAAAAAGTAAAATAGATTTGATTGGAATAGTACACAGCTAGACGGTTTCCAACAATTTGCTCTCGTTGAAAATCTGAGAGGTCTGACATTGTATACTTTTGAAAAAAATCCAAGACTTACAGAACTTTAATAAAAAGCTACCACATACTACCAGAATATATTTATTTCTGTTTATAAAAAAAGCAGGCAGCCATTATATTTTAAAGCTTACGAAGTGCATTTATCTATGTCGTTTTCTTTCACAGGTGTTTCCATAACCACCTGTACTTTAAATATTTTAAAATATATTCTAAGGCCTGGAGATGGGTTCTTCCAGAAAAAATTTATTGTTTCAAGCGTTGCTTGCGTCAATAAAGTTAGAAGTCCACAGTTCTAGTGAATTTCAACCCTTTGAGAGAAAAATCAGTTTTGAAAAATATTCAAATGTTTTTAAAGTCGCAGATAAGAGTTTCGGGTGATCCATAAGCATTAAAATAACAATAGATAAATAAATTGAATAGTAAAAGAGTTTACTAGATGGTGGGGCAACTCTTGCCACGGATTATTGGTAATTCTCACGAAAGGGAATCGTTAGCACATCTTCCCTATCCAATGGGAAAATTCAAGCAATTAAAGGGAAACAATTAATTACTTCGTTTTGGACGATAATTTTTGTACCGATTTATTTTATTCAATCTATTATTGCACGTAACATTTATGTCTTATTTTGTTATTGGTCTAGAAGTTGTTTTATATGTTATGGGGGTTTAGTTTGTTATAATAAAATGATAGAAGGAAACTTTGCAATGTCTGTTTAGATTTGAACAGCACAAACCTTGAAAGGGGAGGGGGGCGGAGAATATTATTGAGAGAAGAATGATTGGAGAGTTCATAAAATATTCAGAAAACTAGGTATTGTAATTTAAATAAACTGCAAAAATATACAGTAATAAAATTCACTCGCGGAAAACAAACTTAGAAGACAATTAGAGTTGTTTTCAATTTCGCACCAGTGAATGAGTGCTATATTAAGGCCGCACTGTAAAGCTGTACGAGGGCTATTGGCGACGGACCTCGTGACTTTGATGATTGATTGATTGATTGAATATTAACGTCGCACTGTTCAGCTAGACGAGGGCTTTTGGCGACGGACCACGTAATTTTGAACCATGGTCAAGTGACGTGGACGACACCTGAGCTGGAACCCCCTCTCCTAGCTACCACACCACACCAACGGGAGGACGTTTCAGCTCTCGACAGATTTAACGTGCATCCTGCCCTGCACGGCGGTCTTTAGTGGTATTGGGGTCGAACTCGTGACAAGGCAAGCCACGATCCAATACCTATACCACTCGGCTACCGCGGTCACCCTCGTGACTTTGAACCATGGTCAAGTGACGAGGACACCTGTCCTCTCTAGCACACCCCTCTCTCCTCTTTCCTAACTCTCACACCAAGAGAGGACGATGGAACCTCGATAGATTTGACGTGCATTGGCAACCTCTGAACTGTGGATCTCCAACGGTACTAGGCTTGAATTCATTAAACGCCAGACAGAAGTCCGTGATCTTGACCACTAGGCTACCATGGACAACAAGCAGGAACACTTGGGCATACCGGGAGTTACAGTAAAAACTCTCGTTTTTTGAACCATGGTCAGATAACAGTTGTGCCAAATGAGTTGCGAAACCCAATCTTCTAACATTCACATCACGGTAGCTTGAGAAATTTGAGTTCTAACAGATTTGAAGTATAAAAGTTCTGTTACACGCCGAGTCATGAACAGAACCAGGACTTGAGCACACAGCTCGACAGCAACATCACCATTCATAAGCACGCGCCCATGATATTCGACTGCCTTTCCCCTATACAAAAGAAAATCAAAGAAACATCTTTTGAAAATCACATCAAAGGACGAAAAAAATTAATGGCAGAAATGGACCAATTAGAAATCAATTTACTGGGGGGAGGAGGCTGAGTCATAGTCTTCCGCAGGCCACATTAATTAAAATACATCTAAAAACCACTTACGCAATAATAATAAAAACAAGTTTACCCTTCTTTCGGTTTTCTTTCTGATCGATATTTATCTGATATCTGATCAGTCAACGTAAATACAAAATATACCATAAAACTGTTTACCCACAGTTATCGCTCCCGGATTGGAAAACCCCTTAGCTTGTATATATGGTACCATTTTTTGTTGGGAATAGGTGATGAAATATATCGATTGATAACATCAATTTTATGACTCATAAAATCTAAGTACATGATTATTTCGGTTAAACTTCAAGGACTTTAGTGTATTATTTTTTCCTCTCAAAAGTGTGTAATGTATGGTGCACAGAAGATTTTTTTAATATATATCTGTGTGTATAGAAAGTTGAAAATCAGATTATGATAATCTGATAAGATTTAAAGGGCAAACTCAAATGAAAAAAAAAATTAAGACTACGGAAACATACATCTAAATGCAAAAGTGTTTGATTCAGATATTAAAATATTGCATAACTAAATATGAGACATCATTTGTTGCTTAGAACATAGTAGTTACTATTGATAAGGAATTTAAATAAAGTTAGATTTTTTTTTTTAAGAGTATTGACTTTGGGGAAACTTATGGGGCTGGTTAATAATTTGCAAAATGTACTTGAGGGTTTAAACTGGTGGACAGAATCCGTGCCCTATGGATCCGAAGCCGGGTAACATGACCACTAGACAAAAGTGATCACCCCTGTCCGGAGGCTATTACTGGCTTATGCAGAATACCGCTACAGTACTCCCCCACGAATGAGTCGGTGGATAGGCGAACGAACGAGATATTTGTTATGGAGAGCGTATATAGCATGTGAGTTGTTGCTGTTAATTAGAGGTGTGGCGTCAAGTGAGTCTGATGACTTTGGTCACTGTGTCAAGTGTGTCTGACGAGTTAAGCTGTTGCGTCAAATGAGTCTGAAGAGTTAAGTTGCTGCGTCAAGTGAGTCTGGTGACTTTTGGTTGCTTTTCTTGTACATGGTAATAAAACATGGCATAATAGGCTCTCAACGATGAATCACGTGATTCTGAGGAGGTGAGTCATCAAAACGGCGCGATATAGAGCAACACAAGGGCTATTGAAGACAGATCACGTAATTTTGATCCATGGTCAAGTGACGAGGATGATACCTGAGTTGGCACTCAGGTTCAACTTGCATCAGCCCCTCTACACCGCGTATCTATAGTGGCACTAGGCTTGAATTCATGATATGCCGACTAAGAGTCGGTGACCATAACCACTAGGCTACCACAACCACAAATAAGTATTTTAATTACAGTAATTAAGTTACAAGCTCTCAGTATGAGATGTATAGTAAAGGTAAACATCGACTTGAAACAAATTGTATGATGATTATTTAAGCCGGGAGTGGTCGCGCGGGGCACAGAGTCACCCCAGGTTCATGAAATCTTTAATTCTGGAAAACTGTTTATTTGTTACCTTGTCAGTATCCTCCTATAAGACAGTATTCAAGGGAACTATAAAATGTATTTGTCGCATATCTCCCTTTTTTTTGGGAATGGCAAACGTTTTAAACATTCTTAAGATACTTAGGGTGACTGAATTCCCTGCCCCACTTTAGTTTCAAAATGTTTTCTATGAACGGGTTACATTTTCCCTCTGTGAACAACTTAGTGGTTTTAATAGCTCAGTTATATGACTCATTATGGTTTACAAATGTAAATGAACAGAATATAAATGGGTAAAAGCAATCTCTATTGGATGGAGTTAAAACTGATCAAGCAAGGGAAGAACTTGAGGAAATAATGGATATTAATTATGACAGCGAAAGTAAATTCGAAAAAAGCGATGTACATGAAACGTTTGAGTTGAAAGGAAAATTTTTACAAATGCTACCTCTCTCTAAAACCTCCATTAAGAAATATATAAAGCCACAAGAGAGTACCACAAGACACGCTGCACCCTTTCAAAAAGACACAATACATGCTATTTGTCGATCATCAAAGTACAATAAAACTACAATAACTTGAACAAAATAGGAAAGTTTTGCCTGCAAATATCATTCCTGTAATGTTAGCGAAAAGTGTCTGTGATGTGCACCCTTTACTAAAGTAACGCACATTTGTATTTAAAAGTGGGTAAGTTTGCTTTCTCTTGGTTAAATTAGTCACTGGAATTGTGATTTTTATCATGTACAATAAAAATAATTATGAAAAAAGATTGGGATGACTCCGTCACACCCACACGACCACTAACGTTAGTATCGAGTGCGCAAATTCTCCCGGTTATTTCAGATACAATAACTTAAATCGCAAAGTATTTTTCCCCTTAATTTTAAATTCCTGTCTATAGAAAGTAGGGGATAAGGTGCCATCTCAGGTGTCTTCTTGTCACATCTACATGGATCTTCAGTGGCACTAGACTCGAACTCGTGACACACTGGCCATCGAGTCCGGACCATAACCACTAGGCTACCAGGGCCACAAATATGAATAAATAGCATTACTATTTAAGCATGGAATATCAATTTATCTAATGCCAATTTGAAACAAATCTTCCAAATTTTACATCCAAGTTCCAATCTTTCCAAATTATTATAAAGACATGATGCCTAAATTATTAGTACTCTAATACAGGCATTACTTTAGAGAGCAGTGGTCTTCAAACTGAGTTCTACGGAACCCTGGGACTCCATAAGGCATATCCAGGGGTCCCACGAGTCACAATAAAAAATCGAGAAGAAAAATATATATACAAAATAGATTCACGTTCTCTATGTAGTTTGTACAGTTACAAGTCTCTTGAAGCTCATCCAATTCATTAAAACTGAAAATTTTATTAAAATGTAACTTTATTTTGCAGCACTTTTCAAACTTTTATTATATAGTATAATAAAAAGAATATTAAAAGATTTATCTTTTTATGCATATACTTCCTACTCTACATTGTGAATAGTCTATTGTAAACTATCTCAAATTCCTCGGGATAATTTTATACTTGTTAGTTAGCACAATGAAGCCCAGTGGCTTAGTGGTAGTGGCTTCCGCACCACAGTTCCGAGGTTCAAACCCCGGGCTGGGCAAGGTCGACTCAACCTTTCATCCCTTCAGTGGGTCGATAAATGAGTACCTAGCTTACTTGGGAACTTAACACTGGGGGTTTCGCGGCAGGCTGACCACCTGACCGAAACATCTGCTCATGCACCTCAGGACCCAAGGTCACGTATACTAATATGGAACAGTAGGCCCTGGTTCTCATGGGCTGTTGCACCACTGAGTTTAGCTAGCACAATGTCTTAATAGTTGTCTAAATAGTTTTCTAATAAAAAATGCATCTTTTTGCATTTGTAAAAAAAAAACCACTACCTATAATGAAGGAGAGGAAACAACTTATCAACAGATTCGATGTTAAAATCTAAATTTAAGCAAGAACAGCTCCTAAATTTTATGTTGTAAATTTGTGCAAAATATACATAGTATTTCTCACACAGCTATAAACATTTTAATGCCATTCAGAGAACATTGTGTTTAAGTAAAATATATTTCTCTACATAAGCGGCTATAAAAACAAATTCAACTCAGAATATGTAATGCGCTTGCATTTAATCTCAACTGACCTAGACTTCGACAGTTTGTGTGGAAAAAAAGCAAGCACCTATCCCAGCTACTAAATATAATGCCTGAATAGGTGACACTTCGATCACAAATTCTTATTATTAATAAGTAAATTATATTTAAAAAAATTAGAATTTTTTAATAAAAAATGCCATACTTTTTTAATTACCTTTAAATGAAGTACCTACGATTTGTTGATCTACTTTATAGATATATTATTTTGAGATATATATTCTTCTAAGTATGGGTATGGAATGGGGTTCCACGAAAACACCTTCTAATTTTAAGGGCTCCGTGAGTTGAAAAAGTTTGAAGACCACTGCTTTATACAGGTACATTCTCGGAAGAATATCATAAATCCAAGTAGGTGTATTTTTTAAAAAAGTTTTAAAATAAAACGGAAGATAGAAAAGGAAAAATTAATAAAAGTTTCACGTGAGACGAAAAAGATACAAACTAAAAAGATTGGCTAACAGCGATTTGCGAAAAAAAAAATTAAAAGAAAAGAAAGAAAAAAAAAAGATTAAATGAAGAAATAAAATCCACAGTAGCGTAATTTTCATCCTGTACAGCGCATAGAGATCTTGTTCGTCTAGATAACAATCTACTTCAACAGAATTATTTCAAAATAAAAAAAAAAGAAACTTAACGAAATAGGACATCTACCATTCAACACTCGAAGCAGAATTATAATTTAAAAAAAGAAAAACTTTTGGAATGTTTTTAGAGAAAGAAGTAGTAATTATATAATTACTCCAAATATATGTTCCGTTATATTCAAAAACTGAATCAGATATAAATTGTACTTTTATTTTGAAATGAAGCAGGAATTGCATTTTTAGATCAGGAAATCGTAAGCTGAAAAATTCCTGTTAAAAGTAGGCTGAATTAGCATTGATAATAAATAAATAGATTCCAAATAAACGTTCAATTTTTAAATTTCTTTTTATAATAAGTTGTGATTCGAGAAACTATTATTCTTCGATTTCAATATTCGTTTATTTTTCTTCGACACGCTAGATAAATGAGGCTATTTAAAGTTTTGAATTAATGAAGCTATTTACATGAAATAACTAATTTTTTGAGCACACGCTCCGTAAAGGTAAAATATTATACTGTTCTTTTCTTAGCGTAAAACGTATAACTACTTAGAATATTCCATAAACTTACTGAACTAAAATTCTGTTGCCAGATTCAATGTGAATATTAAATACAAATAACATCAATTGTATTAACATAATTATTATATTAAATAATATCTCAAACAGGAAATGTCGAACTTATTAAGAGTGGCAACAGTAAGTGTACTGTATTACTGAGCTTAATTTTTACACGTTTCATCGATTTAAATTTCTGTTATTTATACTTCTGTAAGAAAAATGTATGCTGTAATGGAATTCGTAAAATCAAGAAATCATCGTTTGCAGAAAAGTTCCTTAAATAATAATTTATGTAAATTAAGAAAATGCGAGAGAATTATTGTCTTTCCATAGAGTTAGAAAAAGTGTAGATTAAAAAACTTGTTCATTTGAAGCTGAAAAACTACAAAATAATAATATCAAACAATAAACAAAAAGTAAACGTTAGCAACAATGAAAGGGCATGAACTGATAGGCTGGAAGCACTTGAGTGCAGTTATCATGTGACTAAATGACGTCACATGAACTTAGTCCTGGATGTTGCCTGGACAAGAAGGGGTTGAACGTATTAAAGTAGAATAGATTTACCATTAGACTCTGGAAAACCTCAAGATAAACCCCTAGTCAATTCCAAAGCAAATATCCAGGATGCAGTTATATAAATCATGACACAGACACCCCTATTATCTCAGAAATAAGACAAACCTTGAGCTTTCTTTATAAATACAACAAAACAATCGTTTTTCAATGGGATCCTTTACAAGTATTGACGGCAACGAAAAGGCAGACTTGCTAGCCAAGAGCGGAACACCTGAGTCACAAAACAACAAACCACTTCCCCCAGAGTCACTTAAATATATTTGAGAAATTAGTCGATACTCTTAAATCTGCCCAGGCAGAAAAATCAACAGACAAATCCTGGACTAACATTCAAGACACTGAAAATTTTTTGTCAAAAGCCCCGCGAAGAGGCTGCAGCAAACTTCAGACTGCAAACAGGTCAGAATTGTATGGCACATCATCTTAATAAAATAGGCATCCTTCCATCTATTATATGCCAAATTTGTAATTCAGGCATCATGAATTCAAAGCATTTTATGTGTCCAGAACTAGATAAAGAGTCCCAAAAACGTAATGAGATAACAAATTCTGCTAGAATGCCAGAACTTTCCTTGTAAAGACTGCATCTCTTATGCTCCTTTTCTTGTTGTCTAAATTTATAACTTTATACTTTGTACCCATGATAATTTATCCCAACAAATATTTTGATGATAATACAGAGATCATCAGTTTCTGATAAAGAAATAAATAATCGCATTTTGGCTTTTTATGAAACAATTAAGAATACAAATTAGTAATATATATAAGTTTAAACTTCCACATATATTTATTACTCCTAAATTTCATAAAGACCCATTTAAGTTAAGAACTGTTGCTAATGGTTTGAATACATATACCAGCAAATCAGGCAAAATTCTCCAGTAAATATTACAAGATACTATAAATAATCTTAAGCCCACAGCCATACGTAAAAATAATAAAAAATTTATTGTGATCAAATTAAATATAAAAAGATTTCGTCAGTCTATAGTTTAGATTTTGAAGATCTTTTTTATTTTATTAATATTCATGATATGATAAAAACACTTTTAAGATTACATAACGATAATTTATTTAAAAAAAATAATTATAATAATTTTAGTTCTCTCTTTAGGTTTGTACTAAAAGAGAATTATATATATATATATATATATATATATATATATATATATATATATATATATATATATATATTATAAAGGTAACTATCATCAACAGATTAAAGTTTTGCCACAACGTGGCTCAGATAGCAACAGTCTAGCCAATTTATATTTACATTATTTTGAAAATAGCTTCATTGATAATTCTGAATATTAAATTTTTAATTATATCGATGATATTATCATTTTTGGCAAGCAAGACAATTTTAAACCGAACACTAGTTTTTATCCTCAATATCTCAATTTAATACAGATAAATAGTAACAGTTATGAAGCAAATTTTCTTGATACAGAAATTAAATTAAAATATAATATTATGATTACTAATATTTTATGAAAAATAGATGAATTTAAATTCAATATTATAAAAGTACCTTATTAGGAATGTAATATACATGTTTCTATATTCAGAAATATTATTAATTACAAACAACGCAATAAATTTCTTGTGTCTATATAAAAAATCAAAAAAAAAATATAAAACTACAAACATTTTATTAAATATTGCTTAATTCAAAAATACCCATTAATTTTATTAATAGTTATTTTTATAAGGAAATTCTAAATAGTAAAGGTTAAAATTCCTTAGAACATTAATAGTTTATTAAAAATTTATCATTTTTTTCTAGATAGATATTATTCAAATTATAGTAGATAAAGCAACTTATTCTCCTAGTTTTATTTTAACCATAGTAATTTTTCTTAAAATATTTATATACATTTATATTCCTAGCGCCCCTGATATAACAGTGGTATTTTACATACTATTTAATTATTTTAATTCTATTAATTTCATACTTTTGCTAAGTGCTACTATTTAGCCAATTTCATGCTCTGAATTTGTATTTGGATCCAGAATCTGGCAATAACTTGTTTATTGTACTCAGATTTATAGAGCAGACTATGCATTTTTGATAGAAATTTTGGGGTAAATTATCTTTTTCTTGTAATAGATTTAGATATTTTATCCCTTATTTTCAATCAGCATTTTGCTCAGTATTATTAAAAGAAAGGGGAAAGGTTGGATGGCCAAAAGACATGTTCAACCCTACTTTTATATAAATTATTTTACAAACAAGAGCTGCCCTAAGTCAGCAATGTTTATAATACTGCTGCATCCACATATATATTTTAAATTCTATTATTTTTATAGTATATCTCTAATACACATCTTTTCTAAAAACTTATGTTTGGTTTATATTATAATTTCGGTATTTTGCTTCAGTTTTAGTGATTATGTATGATTCATTTCACCATAGTAGAGAATTTTTACTATATATATATAGTCTTATTCTCTACAAACAAGAGATAACATCCAACACAATCACATTCGAAAAACACATAGACAGTAGGAAAATCACATAATGAAGAACAAATGAGCAACCGAGATTAAAAATTATAAAATGGATGCTGCAGTATTATAATCATTGCTAACTTATGACAGCTAATATATAAAATAATTTATATAAAAGTGGGGTTGAACATGTTTTTTGGCCAGCCAACCTTCGCCCTTTATGTAAATAATATTGAGCAAAAACCTATTGAAAGTAATGGATAGGAATATCTAAATCCATTACAAGATAGAGGTATAACTTACCTAAACAATTGCACTAAAAAATGCATATCTAAATACTAAACCTGAGTGCAATAAATAAGTTATTGCCAGATTCCGGACCCTAATGCAAATTTAAATCATGAGAATGGCTGAAATGTAGCACTTAACAAAAGTATAAGAAGAATTGAAATAAAAATTAATAAGAGCTACAAATTATAGCATAACTTTAGATATATATATATACACTCCAAGTACATACATACCAATACTGCTCGTCACAGCTTAAGAAAGGTCAAGAATATGATGGAATTTTAACATTATCTGCAAACGACAAACTGTCATACACACAAACTTGCACTGATAGAAATAACTGGCAAAAATTCTATTAAAACTAAAACTAGTTTGAATTATACACAGCCGTTTAAGAAGAATCTAAATTATCTTTTTTTAGCATGAAAGGTTAAAAAACTGTGTTTTGATGGTTTACATGATTTAAACAGAAAGAAAACTGAATATTTTCACTACCTCCATGAATTCGAACATCATTGAAATCGGGTACAAATAAATGAGTATTTAACAGAGATACTACGCAAATATTGAAAATTAACACAACACTGAAATGGACATCTGAATTCTCTCGTTTCTCAAATGCTTTCTAGTTTCATCTCGTTAACTTATAAAGAAAAAAAGAAATATAAAAAAAAAGAGAAAGATGCGAAAGATAAAAAAAGATACACAATGATGTCATTTCCATTCTATCCCAGCACATAAAGATCTTGTTCAAGAGATAATGATGAATTCCAGGGCAATTATCGCTTCAAGAAACGAAACATTACTAGATTCCTGGATTAGAAACAGATACATATGATTTTTTTCCCCGCAATTTTGTAAATGATTCAGAAAAGATTTATATCAGAGAGGTTATACGAGGGTATGGTGAAAAGTTCTCTACTTGACAGTGAAAGATTGCGATTTTCAGTTCAAATTTTATTTTTCTGCATAATCTCTTGACTTTAACACACTTGGTCCAGCGTTTCTCAAACATCAGTATTCCTTCCTGGAAGTGAGAGTCTGGAAGTCTATGAAAATATTCATCTCTACGGCTTCTCAACTTTTCATTGGACACGACACGCTTCCTATAAACAATTTCTTCACGTTTGGGAACAGAATGGAGGTCTGAGGGTGCCAAATCAGGAGAATAGGGGGAGATGATTGAGCAACCGTATCCCAAATCCTGCAGTTTTTCCATCGCCAACGCGTCCTTGTGTACAGGTGCGTTGTCCTGGTAAAAGATGATGTTTTTCTTCCTCAAGTCAGACATCTTCTCGCGAACTTAGCATCCAGCTGGTCAAAAAGGTTGGATTGCTATTCGCCTGTAGTTGTTCTGCCTTTTTCAAAGCAATCAGTAAGCAGGATCTCTTTCGCATCCCAAAACACGCTGGCCATGACTTCTTCAACTTCGCTTTGACGCTGAACCACCGGCTTTCAACCACTGCTTCGACTGCTGTTTCGTTTCTGGCGTGTAGTGATGAGCCCCTGTCTCATTATGGACGTCTTAAGGCATGGGTCCAGGGCTTCAGCACACAATGGTGGCCTCGTCTCACTTTCAACTCAGCCTTAATAAGATCATGATTCGAATAATTTCAACGTTCAAATGTTATTTCCGGTTGTATTCTCTGAAAAACTGGAAATTTCGTACTATATGTCAACTAACTATAAGTTATGATCATCGTCCACGTACAGGCCTAGACTTACCACCATACACCATCATTATTCCTTCAATCAAAAGGCGGCAGTCGGTCGAGTTGGTTTGTGCGATTGCAGGTCATGCGCATTTATTTGTTTCGGGTTATTGTTTGTACGAGTATTTGACAACGTATGCTATGAACTATCTACTTTTAAGGGTCATAGGTGGGAGCCTACCAGTGGCGTAATATACTTCCCCCGAATCACAGGGGCTTAAAGTCTAACTGGCGAAAAGTAGGTAGGCTTTGTAAGATCTGGCTTGAGGCCCAAAACCTGGCTTTGCAGGGGCTAATATTCTCCGATACGCCACTGGGGCCTACATTTGCGTACGTTCCCAGGGTCTCAAGGAGTCTTAAGTCTCCCTGTGTCTCAGCTATGGAGACAAATCGCCGGACAGTCGTGTCGGCCACACAAATCGTTTTACAGTTCTTCAACATATGTGAACGGTTATAAGCCCTATGTATTACGACCCTGATATTGGAAAGACCATGCAACTCAAAGGTCGATGCTCCAAGTTTTGTGATGAATGACGTTCGAGTCCTGATTCCTTCAACGACGCATAACACAGAATAATAAGAATTATATTGCGCCTCCATACATCTCCTTAAGGTATCCGACTACGTTCGGGGAACCATGATTTTATAAAAACGCATAAGTGGATAACTTTCATGATATTTAGTGTCACTTTTAGATTGTTTTAAGGATATTATCACAAAAAAATTATTTAAATGCAATATTTCGGCAAAAAATGAACTTAGAATAACCTTTTTTCAAAATGTTCTCCTTTTGTGAAAAATGCTTCTATTATAATAATATTTTGCCTGTATATAGCTCAGACCTCTGTACAGAGGCTCAACTGTGATTTTGAAAAATTCACATTATTTTTAGAGTTACAACCGATTGAAATAATTATCGGTGTTTTTTTTCTTAAAATTTCTCCCCTCTACTGTCGTAAAACATGGATAAACCCACTTCTAAGTTATATATTTCAAAAATTATAGTTGAGCCTCTGTACAGAGGTCTGAGCTATATACAGGCAAAATATTATTATAATAGAAGCATTTTTTCAAAAGGAGAATATTTTGAAAATGGGTCATTCTATGTTCATTTTTTGTCAAAATATTGTACTTAAATAATTTTTTATTGTCATACTATTCTTAAAACAATTTTATATACATTTTCTAATCTAAGTGACAATAAATATCATGAATATTATCCATTTACACGCTTTTGCAAAATCACGGTTCCGAACGTAGTCCGGATACCTTAAATCAAGTACATTTTGCTTACCTATGCGAGTTATTGTTGACAAATACAGTGAAACACTTTTAACGCGAAAATACTTAAGATGAAACACGGTTTTAACACGAAATAATACAACGGTCCCGACAAACTACTATGTAGTTTCATGCATTTTTTTCTCTTAACGCGAAACGAAAATCGTTTAACACGAAAAGATTTCTCTTCTGGGAATGAACAAAATACGGAAAATATCAGCCGAAGTTTGAAAAAGTTTCTGTATTATAAGACTGTCCTACTGTATCATCAAAAGAATTCGTTGCAGTAGATGATGACAATGTGTTAATGTTACCAATTATGGCAGACAAAGATATTTTGGAGTTTGTTCAAAGCTCAAAAAGTATCATTAATGCAGATTTCGATGAAGAAAATGAAATGAATAAGGCAGCTCCTGTATCGCCACTTTGATTCAAATTACAAACATTAATTCAGATCCTTTAAACAGTTAACAAATTATAAAATATATGACTGAAAAGTCATATGTAAAAGTGACCATCATACAGGATTGAGTATATTGAAAAATGTAAGCTTGCAATTTGCGGAAACTGTATGAAAAATATATAAAGCATGAAAAAAAATCATCGTTTCCCTCAATATGCCGGGGTGGGCATAATTTGGATATGACATATCGAGAAAAGTCTGACTTAAAAGTATTGATCAAACATTAACGGAAAATCACTTTACTTTTAAATCAAAATCAATCCCTCAATTTTTATGACATGATTTTTATGATTCGGCAAAAAGTACTTACAAAAATAGAACGATTTTTCAAAGCAGCTTTGACATCCGAAAATTATTTTTTGGATTGCCACAATATTTCGATTATCCAAAATTTTTTCTTTCTTTACATAGTTTGGATTTCTGTGATCTTCAGACGAATAACCGAATATATAAATATTTATACAATATACTATGTTTACAACGACAAAATTACACTACGTTACTAGGAATACTATGTTCAATTCAGTTCTGGTTTTGTGGGATATGGAGCAACAAAGGCTATTATCCCAGAATACTATGTTACAAAATACACTTTCGCTTGGACACAAATAAATTCTCCGTTGCCAAACCTAAAATGAAAATCCTTTATCAGATAAATTTATAAATTACATTCATATGTACTTAAAAGTTATTCAATAAAATTACCACTCAAGTATGCAAATTGTTTTTCCAATACAATTAAATTATGAAGAAATCTTCAAGCAAGCATTAAGGGCCGCGGTAGCCAGTGGTCACTCGCGGACTCGTGGCCGGCGTTGTGGAGCCGCCGGTTCGAATCCTAATGCCACTAAAGACGCCCAATGTGGAGGGGCTGATGCACGTGAGATCCGTCGTAACCCAAAGTTCTCAAATTTGTGTGAGTGAGTGAATTAGTGAGAGTTATAGGACAGCTACCGGTGACGGACTTCGTAATTTTGAGCTTCTGCCAAGGGACGAGGAAGACACCTGAGCTACCCCCCTGCAAACTACCACCCCGCATCAACTTGAGAACTTCCAGCCTCGGCATACTTAACGTGCATCGACCACACTAGATGGCGGGTCTTCAGCCACGAGTTCGTAATCATAACCAGTAGGCTTCAGCGGCCACCTCACATTGGCGTGGTTTGGAAGTTAGAAAAAGGAGATGCCGGCCCAGGTGTCATATATTAACGTCGCACTGTTCTGCTAATTGAGGGCGTTTGGAGACGGACCTCGTAATTTTGAACCATGGCCAAGTGACGAGGACGACACCAATAACCTCTTGCAGCTTTGTAGTGCGACGTTGACATAACACTCCCTCCTATTCACATGATTTATTTTCCCTTACTTTAAAAAAATAGCCCATATACCATTTACTATAAACTTATTTTTTGCCTTTTCACTTTCTTTAAGGCTGTTTTCGGCAAAAATACGAGAACCTGAACTAAACGCGGAGCACATTTTCAGACAGAAAAATGCTTCAATTTTCATGAAAATTTGCAACATTATAACTTATACATCGGTTAACAATGTATAGCATTTCTAAAGTTTCAAAATATTCCTTGAATATTATTTATTATTTTTTTCATTTTAACACGTAAAAAAGGACAGCTCATTTAACATTATGGTATAGGAGAAAAAACGCTAAACACATTTTATGCCAGAAAAATGGCTCAACTTGGGCAAAAAAGTGAAGAATAAAAAAAAATGTTCTCTAAGGCTTCTTGTAATCCCTGGTCCGCGGACCGGTACCGGTCCGTGGATCAAATGGTACCGGGTCGCACAAGAAACATTAAATTATTTACTGTGGTATGTTTTTCTTGGATTTGAGCTACTTTTTATGAAAATCACTTTATATTCCTTGTTAAATCGCTTTATATTCATTTTTTGGTGTAACTTTATTTTATTCTAATGTACAATTATACATACAATTGAATTAAAATTATTAAATCAAAACAGTTTAAAATATAAACAATCAACGTTTTCACCTCAGCGGGCCGCGGTAAAATTAATAAACTTTGACCGATCCGCGGCGATAAAAGTTGCGGAACACTGCTCTAAAGGATAGTGAAGCCAGAATATAATATTAATTTTTCATTTCTTTTATATCTGAAAAAATGTACCTAATTCGGGTCCTATTTTTTAACATTAACCGAAGACAGCCTTAAAACCGAATGATGAAAAATTGTAGTAAAAAAAATCGAACAAAATAAAACGCCGTAACCTTGGTTTTTTTTTAAATCTTAGAAAGATTTTTTTAACAAGGTGTTTGTTCATTTTGTCTCGAGAGCTGAAAATATAAACAATTTTCAAATGGATATATTTCTTTGAAATTAAATATAAATAATTGGAAGCTCTACCAATTATTTATAAAGGAATGAATTTTCAAAAAAATATAAAATGTTTAAAATATAATCATAATTTAAAAAATTATAAGCATTTGAAAATAGGAAACATTTCTGTAATAAATATTAAGTAATTTTTATGTTGCACATGCTATTTTCGACAATAGTTGCCTTTGATGTGGGAAACTTTATATAGAATCATAAAATGTATCATAATGTTTAAACCCTACCTAATTTTAGTGTTATATATAATTTGTATTTCAAAATATTTGTAAAATATTGAAATTTTCAAAAAAAAATTTAGAAATGTAATTTTTTTACTTTTTAAAAAATATATAATTTATTGTCTATATAAAAATAGCTACAGTGTAATAAAGATACATTTAACTTTATAAATCAACTTAATACACTAGTAATTTGAGCTGTTATTTCAGAAAATATCATGTGCAACGTACAAAACTGTTTCTTATTTTCATATGCTTATAAGTTTTAAAATTATGGTTATATTTTAAACTTTTACACTTTATAAGCCTCACTCCTTTGTAAATAATGTATAAGAGATTCGAATCACATTTCATTTTAATTTCAAAGATTTATATCTAGTTTGAAAATTGTTTATATTATCAGGCCACGAGACAAAGTTAACACCCCTGAGACTTCTTAAGCTTGCATACTTTCAGAATCCCAAGAATTCCGCGAAGGAAATTCCGAGAAACGCGTCAATTACTAATTCAAGACTCAAGAGTTCGGAAAAGAGCAATCACTGTCTTCAAGGACTGTGGACCGAAATAGGGTTTCATGGGTGAGCATAAAAGGTGAGTTAATCCCGAACAGTCTATTTACCTGCTTCGGAGAATGAGGAGGCAGTTTTTTAGGGTACATTACTCCAAGATGTCCACGTGCTAAGGCTTATCTGGGATTAAATGAGAACCCAGCTACTGATAAGAACTGGGCCCGGGGTTTCCAGGTACGCCAGTTATCTTATTTATGTTCCTGCAGATAGAATGGCACTCACTTTTACTTTCACTTCACTTCGGTCAATCTCGTTCCTTCCCCCATCCGGAGAAGGGACAGGCAGACGAGGGATGGAAGGGAATGAGATGTTTTATTTAACTAGGAAATTGTATGCGTGCATTCGAAGGGGGAGAATAAAATTAAGAGGTAAAGAACTGATGTGAGAAGTGCATAGTAAATAAATAAATGCAGAGTGGATATTCCATTTTTAAAAAAAAAACAGATTTTTAATTGCTTGAATTCCTTTGACAAATTAAACTGAAGATTATTTATTTATTTATTTTTTTTTTCAAAAAATGAATTTAGACATTTGATTAGGGACGTCTTAAGACTCTTTGAGACCCTAAGCCTAAGGAAATCTTAAAAATTTTTAGGCCTCTATGCAAAAGTAGACCCTACCTGAGATCTTTAAAAGTAGACAGCAGTGGCACACACAAGGAAGGGGGTCCGGACTCCACCCAAAGCCCTTGATTTTTTTCCTATTGATTATAATTCTAAGTATATAGTACGTAAAATTTTTAATTTAGTATTTGTTAATGATTAATTTTATTAATTAATGCTAATTATTTATTCAATAATTAGTTTTTTACTGTGTTTTGTTCCCGAAAATCGACAAAATCAAAAGGAGCATGATACAAGAATGGTGAACTTTCGACCCCGGACCCCCTTGAAAAATTCCTGTGTGCGCTACTGGTAGACAGTATATACAACATGCATTGTCAAAACTCGTTCAACCGTAATTTGAAACAAATAAATGTGCACGACTCACGATCTCAAAAACCTAGGCACAAATCGGCTCGACCGATGGCCACATTTCGACTCAATGAGTTGAATGATTGTTCATGGTATTAGGCCTAGGCCTAAACCTATAGACAACGGTCATCACCTAATAATACAGTCTTGCTACTTGTGCCGATTGAAATTCCCTGTTTTTCGGAGAGTATATATTTGAAGTTGAGTTTATTTTTTTCGGAATTATATATTTGACCATTAAAATTATATCCAGATCATAATCTTTCTAAGACAGAGTTGAGAACGAAGCGGGGTCCTGGGCCCGAGATTAGTGGGCCCATGCCTCAAGACGTCCCTGCATTTGATTTGATATTTATTTTAGCAATAGATGCTCGAGTGAGGAGTGAGAGTTATATTAATGTCACACTATAAAGCTGCAAGAGGGCTGTTGGCAACAGACCTTGTAATTGTGAACCATGGTGAAGTGACGAGGATGGCATCTGAGCTGGCAATTCCTCTCCTAACTTTCACACCACACCAACGGGAGGACATTTGAGCCTCGACATGTGGCCGCGGTAGCCGAGCGGTATAGGTATCGGATCGTGACTTGCCTTGTCACGAGTTCGAGCCCAGTACCACTAAAGACCCGCCGTGTAGGGCAGCGATGCACGTTAAATCTGTCGAGAGCTGAAACATCCTCCCGTTGGTGTGGTGTGGTAGTTAGGGGAGGGGGTGCCAGCTCAGGTGTCGTCCACGTTACTTCACCATGGTTCAAAATAACGTGGTTCGTCTCCAAAAGCCCTCGTGTAGCTGAACAGTGCGACGTTAATATTCAATCGATCGATTGAGCCTCGATATATTTAACGTGCATCGGGCCGCTTCTGCATGGCGGATCTTCAGGGACGCTAGGCTCGAACTCATGACGCGCAGTGGCATAACGAAGAATATTAGGGCTCCCTGCAAAGTCAGATTTTGGGTCCTAAGACAAATCTTAAAAAGAGTACAAACTTAGCGTCAGACAAGCTTTGTGTGTGAGCCCCTCTAGAATCCTGTTGCTCTTTCTTTTAAGGTATCCGACTATACGTTCGGAACCATGATTTTATATATATAAAAAAGCGCATAAATGTATAGTTTTCATGATATTTAGTGTCATTTAGATTAGAATACTTGTATAAAATTGTTTTAAGGATATTATGACAAAAAAAACTATTTACATACAATATTTTGGCAAAAAATTAACTTAGAATAACCTTTTTTCCAAATGTTCTCCCTTTGTAAAAAATGCTTCTATTGTATTAATATTTTGCCCAGACCTCTGTTCAGAGGCTCAACTATGTGTGATTTTTGAAAAATTCACATTATTTTCAGAGTTACAACCATTTGAAATAATTATCGGCGTATTTTCTTAAAATTTTTCCTTTCTATTTTCGTAAAACACGGATAAACCGACTTCCAAGTTATGTGTTTCAAAAATTCTAGTTGAGCCTCTGTAGAGAGATCTGAGCTATATACAGGCAAAATATTAATACAATAGAAGCATTTTTTACAAAAGGAGAACATTTGGAAAAAAGGTTATTCTAAGTTAATTTTTTGTCAAAATATTGTACTTAAATAATTTTTTATATATTGTAATACTATTCTTAACCCAATTTTATATACATTGTCTAATGTAAGTTATGCTAAATATCATAAATATTATCCATTTACACGCTTTTGCAAAATCACGGTACCGAACGTAGTCGGATACCTTAATCACCTAAATCTCAAAGATATCGGCAATAGCATCAAGACCAGTTCACTACGCCTCAAGTATGAAAAGGTAAGCAACTTTATGTGGAGAGAAAAACGGAAACACATATATCACCGGCCACTGAAAATTTGGAAGGGCCTTGGAAGAGGACCTCGTCTCGTTTTCGACTCGGTCTCAATAAGATAATGATCAGTGAAGTACCGCACACCCCCGCATCGCGGGGTGGTCCAATATTCTAAGGAGCCCAAAGCCTATGTTACGTTATGGTTTTGCAATCCTCTGTAAGATCCGGCTTGGGGCCCAAAACCTGACTTTGCAGAGGGCCCTAATATTCTCCGTTACGCCACTGATTATGATTCGAGTAATTTCCATCGTCAAACGTTATCCTTGGGAATATTCTTCGAAAAACTGGAAATTTAGAACAATATTTTAACTGGCAACAGTAGCAAGAAAGAAGGCTGGCCTGGAAAAGCCTTCTTGAGAAGGCCAAGGTCCACCCAGGGCTATCTTGCCACTGAGGAAGGAAGGAAAGAACAGTTGCAAGATCGCATTACTATGTCATGTCTGTCATCCATGTTTCAAATTAGGCCTACCATCATTACTTAATTACTCATAGTCGAAAAGTGACAGTCGATTGAAGCTTGGGTTTGTGAGACTGTGAGTTGAGCACATTTATTTGCTACGGGTTTCCGTTTGTAAGTGTATTTGACAGGGTAGGAGTATATTGTATATTTTTAATGGTCTTAGGTGAGACTTATTTTTCCATTAAGGGTCCATGGCCTCAAGAAGTCTTAAGACATCGCTGATAACGATTGAAATAAAATGCACAACTGACTTAGTTCCTAAAAACAAAAATAATATTTTAAAAAAAGAAATGTGATTTAAATAAACAGATTATATTTCCAATTTGGTTAAGGAAAAATATTCAAGCGTAAAGTATTTTTTATTGCTGGGTTTCAATATGTATTTGTTGAAAAGTTGCGGAGTAACGGGTATTCTGTACTTTATGCAAGTCACACAATTTTTTTTAGTCCAAATATGATGCAAATATCATTAAAATTGCTGAAGTAATGAAAAATTCTTACAATCTAAGAACAGTTAGGCACTTGTAAGTATATGACTTTTTTTTTTTAATTTAATGTTTGTTGTGATAGTTAGAAAAATCAATCTTTGTTTTCAGTAAACATGGTACTTTCGCAAAAATAAATGAAATTCAAAAAATTAATTAAGTGAAAAAAACGAGTACTTGCTGTAAAAAATTTGATCGTTGGAAATCTCTCAAGGAACACGCGTTGCTCATGATAAGTATTGAAGATGGCTAAAACATCTACTGCCCTCTATTGGCGAATACTTAAACTATTTTACCCTCACTCATTTGATTTGCACAATCAGAATTTTAATATACGAATATATATACACTTCTATGAATACTATTTTTTCATTTAAATATGCAAATCTAAACAAATCGAGGTACTTTTGTCTTTTTTTTATAACCAACGTAATGATTTAATTTTAGCATAAAATTGGCATTAAAGATATTGCATAGAATATTTTTTATCATATATTTTTGGTTGAAAAAGGGAGATCATACTGGGATTGAAAAATTTAACATAATGCTTATTAAATTTCACATAAGTCAGGAAAAAACATTTATTGTTGCAAATATAATTCATATCCATAGTCTGTGTTTTTAAATATTCAATAAATATATGTTTTTCACATAATTTATATCACGATGTCATTTGAACTTTGCAGTTAAAATGAATCCAAGTAAAATGAGAAATTATGTAAAATTCGTATTTTACAGAAAAATAAATTTCAAGAATTCCTTCTCAAACTGAAAATTTAATGACACAGTAAAGCAATATAAAATCCATTCATTTATCAAGAATCAAATATTTTAGTTGTACTGTGCTGCCATCTCTTGTGGCTTACGAAGACTATTAATATATTAGCTACTGCTGCCATCTCTTGGAAACTATTTTAAAACACCTTATCAGGAGTAGATATCTTTAAAAACAATACCTTTCCTTTTTTTTACTATGCACAATTTAATTGAAAATATAATACAAAAAATTGTATCAAGCATGTATTCCTCAAAATTAAACTCAATGTTTATAACAATTTTGTGGAATGAAATTTTTCTTTCACTAACTTCAGGGCCAGCAGTTTTGCCACCACGGACAAAAATGAAAAATGCCGTCCCTCTCTCCAAAGCAAAAAAAAAGGGGAGGGTATATAATTGAAAAAAGATCAATTGTTACCGGCCATCCAAGTTCTTCACGGTACGAATTGAAAAAGGATTCAAAATGATCGATGGGCAACTCTGAGTGAAATCTCGTCACACCTGGGACTGAGGTATGGTAGCGTGCAGCATATCGTTTCTGAAGAAGAAGGGCTAAGAGGGTTAAGTTCTGAGAAGAGGGCTAAGTTCTACCAAGAAGGGCTAAGAGGATTTGGAAAAACCTCTCTCTCTCTCTTATATATACTGACAATGTTAAATTGGCTGTTTTCGATGCACCTTTTCTCAAAATCTTTTACGTGCGCATGCTTGAAATTTTTCATACAATTTAAGTACACCTTTCTCATTATACTAAAATGAACTTTTAGCTAATTTTGAATTTTTTAATAATTTATGAAATATTTTATCAAACATTGCGAAATTTAACCAATTTTCAATATAAAAAATTTGTAAAAAATAAATTTTTGAGTTTTTTTTACAAAAAGCTCATTTCAGTATATATTAGCCATCGTTATAAATATATCATGAAAAATATACATACCTGTGAACACTAGTTTCTCAGAAAAGGTACATCGAACATCAAAATTTACATTTTGAGATAAATTGATTTTAATGTATACAGTGAGATTTCTAATCGGATAGGAAATAAAAAAATAGAAGGCCCAATTTACAATAAAAGATACATGTTTTGGTTTATATCAGGCGTTCAACTTTTAAGCAAAAACGAAGTACTTTGTGTACATTTTTCGCCATTCAGAAGGGCGTGACCCAGTTTCAACGATAATTTAAAAATAGGTTTTAAGGGCTTCTAATTACTCTAGACGTTAAAGTAAGATATTTTTAGAAAGGTTAAAATCTATACAGTTTGAAAATGTAAAAATCTCAAATTGTCAAAAAAAAATTTAGCTTTCCAACACCTTTTAAACAAGCTGGTTCTGCGTTCCAATAAATGTCTAAATAGACTTGATGATTATGTTGAAATGTGATAGGCACGTGTGTATGCCCCTTAATTCCCTTTTATATCTTCTATCTATATTGCTAATAAATACTTCTTTATTCGACTCGTAACCTTTTTTTCTAATCACTCCTTGTATGTTTTTCAAAATGATATGCACGGAATATGGTTCCCTGAAAACTCTTAAGGTTTTCCGTGAGTCCGAAAAGTCTGATGACTCCTGGTGTACAGCAACAGGGTAACAAGTGTCGCGGTTTACTGGGTTCAGACATCATCACAAAAGTAAATTATTCACCCGCCATCCTTAACCTCTTCAGGACGGGGTGAATGCATAAGGACTTGCACTTCAGGACGGAGCGTTTTCGTTGCTAAGCCTAACTTAAGAAAAAAAAAAGCATAAATAATAAAATTTCAGTCCTAACGTCGTAATTTTTGGCACCCCTTTAGTACATAAGTTGTCTGTTACATTAAAACTAAAATGTAATAACGTTTTTCCTTTAATTTATATGAAATTATATTAAAAAATATCAGATCAGAAATATCAAAAATATCAATCATCAGATTCTCTGGCTCCTTTGGCATGCAGAGCTGTATATTCCACTTCTAGAGGGAATGATCACTCAACTATTCCTCCTGTTCACTGATAGTATGTGAGTAAATGTTCAGCAGATTCTCTGTCCCTTCGATGCAGCTAGCAAGAACAAACCCACATTAAGAAGAACATTCACCCACAATACTAAATTCAGTGGCGCAACAGCCCATGAGGGCCAAGGCCTGCCATGCCTATCTCAGTTTTCGTGACCTTAGGCGCTGGGGTGCATGTGCAGATGTTTCAGTCAAGTGGTCAGTCTGACGTGAAACTCCCAGTGTTCAGTTCCCTAGCAAGCTTGGTACTCATTTATCTACCCACGGAAGGGATGAAAGGCTTTCTTGCCCAGCTCGGGATTATTTACCTACAATAATAAAGAAAAAATTTCCTGACACTCGCTAAGTGCTCTGACTACCAGGCCTCTCCAGAACATATTCTTGATTGCCTGGATCTCACTTTACAGGATCTATACGAGCACCCACTGATGGTTATTTACTTTCTAAGATTGGATGTCATGGACTTGATCTAGCTCAGCCAGATATGGGGATAAGCAACAATAACACTAAACGATAGCAATATATTGGCCGTTTAAAATCCATTTAACGTGATTTCACGCCAAAAATGAGTAGGGTATCGATATTTAATTAGTTCTATATTTTAAAAATGCATTTCTTGCAAGTCTTCAAACAATATTTTTCTGTGTGTAATGTGTTTGCGTATTAAAAAGGAGAAAAGATTTAACCTTTTAACTGGCATGCCCGAGATAATTACGGACACAGCACTGGTGTTCGAAAATGTCACGCTCGAGTATTACTCGGGGTAATTTTTTTTTGAGTGCATCGTATTGTTTTACCCGAATACATATCGGGAGACGTTTATTTCGGTTTTATCTCTTTGTCAAACCCGACTGATTCTCGGGAAAAGTTAATGTACGCTCAATTCAATAGATGGCAGCACTTTACTGAAGACTTCAAAGGTTAGAGGTTAGAAGTTTTGGTTCAAAAAAATTTGACAATTTGTGTACCCAAATCATCAAAATAACTTGACAGTTAAAGATGCAATATATTTATTTATTTAAAAACAAACGAGCCCCTGTCTCAGTGATGTTGCTGTTACATATGAATTTATTTAAAATGTAATTGATTTTATTGTAAAAATAATGCAGTTTATGTGTACTGGTATCGGTCATAAGAAGCACCGAGCCGAACAAAATATGCCAAATTCTGGCTAACATTCTGAATCGCGTTAGCATTATTTTCAAATATCATCAATCTTTAAACAGTGGTTAGTTTGAATTTTGTCATGTATTTTTCTCTGTTATACTGTTAACTAATCAATTCAGGAATTATGAAATCAAAGAGGTTAATACACAGAAAATGCAACGAATTTTTGCCTACCGATTGCTAATATTAATAGGTGAAGTAGCTGAAACCCAATCATAATTTTTTATCACTGTGTCTGTAGTGAATTTATTGTATTGGATAATATCGGCAATGTTCATGCTGGGGACAGCTCGAAAAAATAGTCGCCAACGCATAGTCAATCGCAATTGATGATCTCTCTCAATTATACTTATATATAACCGATAAGTATGTATCCATCTTTGTAATGAAATCTATATATATATAATTTAAACTTAGTTATTTATAAATTTTTTACTTATTAGTTAGAGTTACATATAAATTTTGGGTACTTACGAATTATCGCAATAATCGCCAACTCTATTAACAACTCTCCAAGTTGGCAATCCCGATTTCCTATGTGTCGTACGCGCTGAATTAGCAACCATGGGCTTCGTTTCATATAATGTTGCCAATAGGTTGCGATAGTACGTAAGTATCAAATTTTGGTCAGAAACTGCAGGGCCACGTGAGGGGATGCATCGTCTTGGAGCAACAGCCACCCATCACTCCCCAATTCTGGCCTTTTTTTTCCTAATTTTTTCACGAAGTGTTTTTAGTACTTCAGTGCAGTAGTGTTGTATAATAGTCTGACCACTGATGTGACTGGTAACCCAGTCACATCATGAGTTTTGGTCTGTAATCGCTTACCTTGCACGCCCAGCAGGTTCATCATCTCTTCCACACTAACCTTTCTCCCTCAAAACCTCTTACACCATTCAAACACATGTACACGAGACAAAGCTTCCTTTCCATAAGCCACATTTAATATTTGTAATGTTTTCGTGGCTGATTTCTTAAATCTCACAAGAAACTTGATGTTGATTCAACACTTTTCCGGCAGAATGCAGTTGCACATGTTCACTCAATGACACAGTACTCCCAACTGGCGTAATCGATGAAGGCGAAACTTGCCACATGGATAGAGGAAGTACATCACTAAAACAGTTGTTGCAAACTCCACTCTTTTTTCAAGCTATACACTTAGTCTCGTTTCTTTGTGTCACACCTTGTATATTTAAATAAACATATGAGTGGATTCTAATGAAAATGCTTCATATTAAAAAGCTGACATATTTAAATTTTACTTTTCCCAGCAATTTCACATTTTAAAACATAAATTTCTGAAGATTCTGCTTTAAAAAATTTGTAAGTTTTTATTTTATATCAAATCACGCAATAAAACACAAAACAATACACAAAATCAATACTACCATTTTTAATGGTAGATAATTATAAGTATATATTCACTGGCATCTTGCATACAATTTAGTCATAAAAATCTGCTCTAAATTAAAAATACATACAATAATTTATCTTATTTCTAACTTTGAAATTAAAAAAAAAAAGATTGCTTTCATCTGATTATTTTTAATGATAATTTTAGTTTAAAAAGTCATTAAAATAAATCTAATTTTGACCAAATTATATCTACAGATAAAAAATTTTTAGATTTACAGATAGTTTTTTTTTAATCATGTTAAATAATTATTACTTAAGCATAAAAATTATACACATACTTTAAACAATATCTTTAAATATTCATACTACAGCAATATCTAATTGCATATAAATTCATTACAACTACATTAACAATTTACAAAAAAAAATGTTTAAGGCCTAAGAATTTAACTATGACTCATAATTGTAATTAGGTACTTTATTAAAATTATTGTACATGATAATCTTTATATAATATTTGCTTTAAGTAGGATTTTGTATACAGTTATATTTGAAGTTTTTTTCCAGTGTTATTAATGTAAATACAGTAGAACATGTTTTTGTGTGGTCCTTTTTTATGTGATTTTATTTTTGCACTAGCTGTACCCTGTCACGCTTTGCTGTGGCTCAGTCTGGTTAAAGAGAAAACACATGTTTTCGGTATATTTAAACATTTGTATTGGAAGTATGATTTTTTTTATAAAAAAAATGTATAAATATATTTACACAAAACTTTCCTTAGCTGATATCATTTGTAATTTTTAAACCAAATATTTAGAAGTTATTACAGTTTATTTTGTTCTTATGCTATGAACTCAAATTTATTTACATTGTCTTCATAGTGGAGACTTCAAGTTTGAAGATAAATTTAAATGGCTCCACTCTGATTCCTCGAGGGCAATGAGTTAGTTTTACAGAGCGGCGAATACTTCTGTTAAATCAGAGGTATGTTCACAAATGCGCATTTTACAAACTGTCATTTGGTGCTACGAATTGTATTTCCTGTTGCTAAGTATAGAAAATGTTTTGATTCCATAGTATATCTGGTAGTACTTTTTAATGGCTCAGGTGGTTCTCCAAGTAGAGGCAATTTAATTTTTTTCAACGGTACGTAAAAACATTCCTTTTTGTTTCTCCCTTAAATTTCACTACATTGCAATAAGGATACACTTTATTCATTGTGCTGATGAGAAATATTGGCTCAACCTATAATCTTCCACTAGGTTGTAACGGAATGAAAGGTGATAGCTATTGTGTAATGGTCAACACAAAGTCATGTTTGAGACTGATGTGTTGCTTCTGGTTAGACATCATTCAACCATTCGCAACCTACTGTATTCCTTTGCTGAGAGCAAAGCAGATCTGATGTTGCAAAACACGAATAATTGTCCTTCGCAAATGTGCATCCCTCAAATCAGGCTGCATGTTACCTGATGCGCCCCCTCAGCATGCGCGTTTGTCATTCTTTGTCTGTTTTCTCCTTGTTGATGCCCGTTCTTGCTCAATTTGAAGTGCAGTTACACTCGTTGCACTACTTTGCCTTGCGAGTATAATGACTTAAGTTTGATTTCCCGTAAAGCCATAATCTTATGTAGTGAAGCCAATTGACTGTACGCGATTAAAAAGTTAAAAACAAAAGATATTAAATTTCAAAACATTAAAAAAGGAAAAATCAGGAACACAAAGAAAGAGAAAAAAATAAAAAAACGCTAATTAAATATTTAACTTTAAACGTACATCAATTGACACAGCTCAATGAGAGGCTCAAGATATCTTCAATTAACAATTCAATTAGCATTAGCAATTGTTATCAACACATTTAAGGGCCTATATTTAAAATAGAGTGGCTTATCTCTAGACACCAACTGCTTCTTTATACACAGCGTATAACATCCCCCGGGAATTTCAATCTTATTTTTGTGTTAAAAGTGCACGTTATACGCCGGATTTTATGGTATTTGTTTTCTGGGTACTTAAATATCAGCATCACCCCAGCCAAATAGCCGCCATGTGAATCACATTTTCCATCCAAATGTGATTTTTTTTTCATAAAAACAAAAGCTGGAATCTTTGTTTAGATATTAAGGAGCAATACGCGTGTCACCAATTTTGTTAAGGTGATGTTTACTACATAAGTACTGTTGCGTTTCAGAGCAGAAGTCATCAATTGGTGATCTTGAGAAATTTTGATGGTCCGCATAAAAATTGTGGCATTATTGACACTTTTATGAAGTTTAGTTTTTAAAAATGAGCAAAAAAACAACATATTATGGAACATGGATTTTACTTACTAAAAAACTTTTAGTTGCCACTTTAACAAATTTCAGATTTACCATCGAAATTTGAAAGTCACCTATGGTAATCATAGTAAATTCGTGGCAAAAACTTCAGTCTGTAGATCGTCGGTTTGTTAAAAGCTTTCATGGAAGTTTATTTTCTGTGGGTATGGAAACTCAAATAAAGATGTAAAATAATATAGCTGTAGTGATCTGCCATATAGTGGTCAATCCTATTAGAGGTTCACAAAAAATTATGAAGTTATACGTTAGGTGGTTCACGAAGTGCTGAAGGTTGGCAACCAAGCGTTCTAGAGAAAAGTACAAGAGAAAATTTGTATCTGCACAAAAACGAAGCAACACAAAAATGTCTACCCATATAAGCACTGTAAAAATTAAACCTTTAACCTCAAAAAGAGCCATTTTAAGTTTATTTTAAACTTGGCACCACACCTATGGAAAGACAATGTCAATAATTTTAGATTCATAACATGGACAAAACTATAATAACTTGGAGTATCCTGTTAAATTACAAATGAAATCTGTTTAGAAAAGTTTTGTTTATGTATATTTACACATATTTAGGGCAAGTGAGTAAAGATATTAGAAATGTGATTTTTCTTTTCTTTCTTTAACCAAACTGAGCCACACAGGAATGAATGGCTGAGTACCAGCCAGGGGTATGTAAATTGTAAATTAAAGTGTTAAAAAAAAGCTATAAAAATTAAAGTCTCAACATTTTGATAAAATCAACAAAACAAAGGTACTGTTACAACTAAAGTCAACCCCAATTTTGTATGTGTCGTACACGGTGAATTGGCAACCATGTGCTTCCTCGTATAATGTTGTCAATACGCGGTTTTGATAATACATAGTCAAAACGAACGCAAAAATATATATCAGAAAATCTTAACTTTCCCACTTGTATTTTGCAGTAACACCAAATAATATTTTGAAATTACACATAATAGATCCTTTTATGAGTCTAATGTTGCTGTCTCCAACTTTGTAGAAATTTCAACAACTACTTAGTGAAAACCTTATTATCAAGTATAAAAAAAAATAATTGTGTATAATCAGGCATAGAATGGCTTTACCTTATTGAATGCATATTGCAGCATTTGGTGATGTCATTTGATTTTAGGTAAAAAGTCGACTAAAAAAACATTATAAGTACAAAAATAAAAATTATATACTAATTTAATTTAGATCACTGGAGAAAGTTAAAATAGGTGGAGATTAATCGGTACGCTACTTGTTTGTAGAGAGATTTTGAAATCACCCCCAAACAGATCTGTAGCATGCCAAAATTTAAATTAGTATTTTATATATAAAATTTGTCCAAAAAAAATATATCCCAAGCTTAAAAATAAATTCAAAACGAAATACAATACAACGTTAATTGACATAAAAAAGAACTGAACTTACTTTTATCATTGAGGAAGGCTACCTGAAAAACACTACAATCTTAAGACCCTACCCTGCTTCCTCGACACATATTTCAGCCATCTGTCTGTTTTGTTGTTCCCTGATGCTATTCCAAATTGAAGTAACCATCCCTCGCACTGGTTTTGCATGGTCAGTATGATGACCTAAGTTCGATTTTCTGCGAAGCAAATTTTATGTACTAAAGCCATTGACTGCACTTTAAAAGCGTTAAAACAAAAATCATATGAAATTTCAAAACAGGCTTTGAGTGTGGGCCCTCCCTTGTATCCAAATCTCTTTGGGGCCCCTTTTTCAGCTATGAGCACCATGTTAGTGCAATTCATAATAACTTTGGGAGTATTCTTGTTAACAAAATATATTTATATTATAAACAGAGTAAGTTTTTCTTTTCTTTCTTTTTAATTAGACTGAGCCATAGGAATGTGTGGCTGAGTTCAGCTTAAATGTTAAAAAGCTATAATGTTAAAGCTTAAGTAACAAACTTAAATGCTAAAAAATACTATAAAAATTAAAGCCCACTATCTTTTGATAAGATCAAACTGTTCCAAAGCAAGTACTATTTCTACAACTATGTCAACCCCGATTTTGTATGTGGCGTACACGGTGAATTGGCAAGCATGTGCTTCTTTCTATATATAATGTTGCCACACGGTTTCTGATAAATATATAAATATCACAGCAAACACAAAATATACATAAAAATCTTAATGATCCTTAATATTTGTATTTCAGAGTAATATGAAATAAAAATGTTGAAATCAAACAAAACAGATCCTTTCGTGAGTCTAATGTTATTGCTCCAACTTTTGTACCTAACAACTACTCAGAGGAAAAAATTCATAGCCAAGCAAAATATTATTGTGTACAAACAGTCATAGAATGTTTTTCCCTTTAGTGAATGCATGTTGTAGCCTTGGGTGATGTCTTGATTTTGTGCAAGAGGTCGACTAAAACAACATAAGAACGAAAAAATAAAAATTATATATTAATTCTAGTTTTAGGATCACTTGAAGAAAGATAAAATAGATGGAAGTTTCACCGTACAATACTCCTTTTGTGAGAGATTTGAAATCACGCCAAACAGATCTTATAGCATACAGAACTAAAATTAGTATTTTAAAAATAAAAATGTATCCAAAAAATATCCCGAGCTTAAAAAATAAATTGATAAACAAAACATACTAAAGCTAATTGACATAAAAAGAACTGAACTTGATCAATCAAAAAGCATAATTTGAAAAAATAATTACAATCCTACGACCACCTGGTTCCTCAACACGAATTTGATCCATCTGTTTTGCTTGTTCGTTGATGTTTATTCCAATTTGACGTGGAATTATCCCTCTCACTGCTTTTGCGTGGCTAGTATCATGACCTAAGTTCGATTTTTTGCAAAGCAATTTTATGTACTGAAACCGATTAACTGCACTTAAAAAGGTTTTAAAAAAAAACATATGAAATTGCAAAACAGCTCTGAGTGGGCCTTGTATCCAAATTCCTTTGTGGCCTTTCTCTGGATAAAATAAGCAGAAAATTTCAATCGGTACGCTAATACTCGCATTTGTGGAGATCACGCGGCCAGTCTCGAGTTATCAAAACGTAAACTATCAGTGCGAAAAATAAGTAGAGAGTATAGTATAAGTAGATCAAATAGAATCTTCATCTTCGCTTAATAAAGAGAAATAAATTTAGCTTAAAATTATATAAAGAAACACGATGTAAAAATATAAGCAAAATCGTAAACATCGCGCGATAATGCTATCCTGATTAAGCTGCCGTAAACCAACAAAACAAAAAATTTGATTTGTTAAAAGAAAAATTTTAGAGAAAACTGTGATTTATTGAAAAATAACTCTAATTACGCATAAAAGAACGGCACGTATAAATATAACAATCAACGGACATAACTATAGTAAAAATATGTATTAATCACGAAAAAAATGCGTGTAAAGTATAAATTTTCGCATTCAGAGAGAATCGTGACATCATATGACGTCATAACACTGGAAAATCATTTAAAAATTAAATTTTAAGAAATTTAGGAAGAATTACGAAATAATAAGTATCTAAGAACCAGTCCAGATTCAAATGCAACGTTTTGTCAAAATTTCAGAGGAAATGGTCCAGTAGTTTCGGAGATTAGCGGCTTTGAACAAACACACATTACATTTTTATTTATATAGATGATTTGTGTGTGTTTTGTGCTATTTTTTTATGTGGTATATGAATTCCAATGGCATTTAGTGCCTCTTTAATGCTTTCTATATATATATATATATATATATACACACACTTCTAGATATGCTCTGTTCATTTATTAAAAACAATCTCTTTACAATGCAAGTTCAATTGCTTTCTCTCAACCTCTGCAAGCAGCACTCACTTGATTGAAGACAAAACTTTCAATGATAGTGACATTGTCAATAATTTGATAGATTATGAATATGGACAAGAAGAATTGGATTCTTTGAGACCAGATTAAATGTAGGCAGGGATCCTGCTTTCCAATAAATCCAGAAAAGCATTTTCTTGCACTAGATACCGATTCCGAAAGGAGTTTGAAGTTCCAAAAAAAAAAAAAAAAAAAAAAAGAGTTTCAATCATGCATATCTGGTTATCATGACCATCACAACTAACCAACCAACCCTCATCGAAAAAACTTATCACTTACTTCATTGTGTCAAAAAATATAAATTGCAATTGTATCTTCAAGTGACGAAAGCAGTTTTGAGCTAATTCATCACAGGACGATGCATGTTTTGAATTATGATGAGTAGCAGTGAATTATGTATGTGCATTTTGAAAACTTCTAACAAGTATACAATGAGAAATTAAATATTCTTAAAATGCTTCCATGTGTAATTTCTAAGTGCAACTTTTTTTATGTGGTTTGCATAAAAAAAAATTTCTGTAGTATATTGACAAAATTGTTTGTTACATGTGAGTATTTCTGAAATTTTCGAACATTTTTTATTATTTCTTTTTATGCGGTCCCTAACTACCACACAAAAGCAGGTTTTACTGTACTATTTAACATTTAAGTATCCAATTGCAGTAGTGCCTCATTTTGAATCCCAAAATAATTCAATTTTAATTATGTTAGTTGGTAGGACTAAAGAAAAGTACATTGCAAACAGTAAAAGATATATAAAACCATCAAGACAGATACTGTATAACTTTATTTTTGATTACATGTGGCACAAATGTAAAACAAATAACAAAAAATATATAGTAGTTCATTCATATTAGAAAGAAGATATTTTAACTGAAATATACATATCACTTACAATACAAAATTAAGCACACATAAATTTTTCAAAGTTTATCATAAATAAATGAACTTATTTTTTACAATAACTTCCTTAACAGCCACATCAAATTGAACACAATGTTCTTGAACAGAAATAAAAACACTAATCCCTATTTAATGTCTCTTTTTTTATTAAAAATAATGTCCATGTTACAAGTCTTTATGATAATGTAACTGCATTTTCCTTACATAAATTCAAAATCATAATAAATAACTGAAAAAACGGAATAAAAAATTAGAATATCTTAAACTGTATATTCTCATTCTTTCAAAATTTTTAAAATCAAAAACATAATTTTAAAAATTATTTTTTTAAACTTTAAAAATAATTCACAACAAAAATAAGAGGAAAAACAAATTTCTTTAAAAAAATAAGGCAAAATAAGAAAATTTTTCAATTACACTACTTTTACCTGTTTTTCTTTTCAGTATTAAATCATAATGAATAGTGCCAATAATTAATTTTTATTACTCATGCTATAAAATGTATGAAGTATGCATTCATAATTGGCTTCAAACCAGTAAACAGAATATTATAACATATCACCAATTTTAAATACACAGGTTCTTTAGCAGCCTGTAATAACATCAAATTCATACTAGTTTTGATGATGATATGAAAAGGAATGTTTAAATAAATAATTACAAATTTAAACACACTTTTAAACATCAGTTATGAAAAAGACTTAAATATTTTAACTGTATAATTTACAAAACACATATGTAATGAAGGTTTTTTATTTTAATAAGACAACTACATCAGCAAAACTAATAAAAAAATATAATATAGATTTACATAAGCTCACATAAATTCTACACTTCAGCAATTCTAATAGAAGAGCTGCCATTCATAAGGATTTTAAAATAAATCAAAATATTGGTTCAAATACACAGAATACAGGAATTTTATTTTAAATGGACAAATTATTCAATAACTTTTAAAATCTAAAATTTATTTTTAATGAAAAAAAAAAGTTAATACCAGCAAATTAATTTTAGCAATACAAAATTTTTAATTTTTGAATAATTTTTTCATATATAAGCCAATTACGATAATCATGCAAGTACATCAAGTTTGGATAATTATGGAATAAGAATGTGGGGAATACCGAAGCAAAGAGATAAAAATCACAAAAATTGACAGACTTAATAGCTAAATTTAAAATAATTAGAATGCATGTCAAAAGCTATCTAAAAAAAACCGGAAACGTCCAAATGTTTAATAGGAGTAGAAACTAACAAAAACAATAGTTAATACCAATTATATTAGAATTTTGTAATACATTTAGAAAATAAAAGTATAAATGTAACTTAGTCATCTTGTAAAAATTAACTAATTGATGTAAAATATAATTCTATTCAAAATGGGGTTTTTTTTAAAATTTCTGAATGCTTGGTACAGTAACTAAATATTATGTGACCAGTTTCAAATTATCTACTTTAAAAGTTTATTAAAAGGAGAAAAAACACCTCATTTTGATAATTAATGATATAAAATTATATTTTTATGATTAAATTTTGCAGTCCTTTTAATATTCATAAGTGTATGCTTATGAAACAGTTCGTGGCATTAGAAATCTGACATTCTTTAAACAATAACTATCCATCAAAGTACAATTTTGTCAATTAATTTAACATTATTTATCATAATATACAGAACAATTATTACTTACAAAAACTAGTTTACAAGACAGAAAATACAATAAAAACATTTAAAAATGAAATAGTTGGATATTTTAAAACAAAAATTTCAATTTAAAAAAAATAATATAACACTCAAGCTTAATTAATTTATAATAATTCTTAAATAATTTTAAAAAAATTTGAAAGAATATTTCTTAAAGGAATAATCTTTAAAATAACATAAAAAAAAAAAAGATTTTTTAGCCTCAGAATATTTTCTTTAAAAAAAAAAAAAAGAAAAGAACTTTTGTAAAATGAGATTACTTTTCCACTAAACTTCTCATAATCAAATACATTCCATAACCTCTCATTATTTTTAATTCATAGGAACATTGATATATGATAGTAAATATTTAAAGACAACAAATGTGTAAAAACAATACATGGAGAGTTGGTTCTTTAAAAATAATTACCACTTAAAAGTTGACAAGTATTTTTTACATTACACATATTTTCTAAGTGCCAAATCTTAATTAAAAGGAGAAAAAAAAATTTTTAAAAATAACACATCACAAAATACAGATTGTTAAATATAAACTAATCATTCTGTCAAAATTTATCTATATATATGTATATATGTACAACAAACAATAAAGCATCACTTATAAAACAAATGATCTATTTATCAGTTTTCATCATTACCACAGAATTCAATAAACTTAATTAGCAAAAATAATAATTTTTTCAAAACCTCCATGCTTGATAAATATAGATATTTTTGTTATTTAGTATTTTTATTATAACCTGTACATTTTAGGCAAAATGCCATATATTTAAATGTATTGCTTATTTTAGCTTTCACTAATGTTGCTTAAAAATCAATGATTGAATACAGTAGAACGTCGTTTATCTGAATAAGTTGGGATCAACACCTTTGATAGAATTGTTCGATAACCAATGCAATCCATACGTATAATCGATAGAAACCGGGCACTATAAAAAATTGAAAATCACACATGGAAATTTGAAGAAAAAAAAAACAAAATAGGTCAAAAGCCAATTTTTCCTTTTTTTTGTGGAAAATAATCACTTATTTTCACTGTACCCCCGGGAAAACCTTTGTTTTTTTCTGCAAGATCTCTGAAAAACCTGGTTCAGATATTTGATGCTGCGGATAATTAAGGTTCGGATAAATGAGGTTCTACTGTAATACATTGAATTTAATAAATACAGCAGAATCTTTTTTAAATACATAACAATGATCCTTTAGGAAATATATGTTATATCAACCATCATATAGTACAGGTTACTATTTTGCATTAATGGCAATGTTCTGTTATGTCCACAACTGTCGCCTTTCTCCAACCAAATAAGAAGTACCCAATACCTGATCCTAGTATAACAGCTAGACACAGCCACACATTAAAAGTCATGAATATCAGCATTAGGAAATAACTCAGAACCATTTGCACGACATGCAGAAAAGTTTGTAACATATGTGGCCAACTTAGCATTCGATTCCTACAAAAAGAAAGAAAAAAATCTGTTTAAGCATAAAGATATTGCAAACTCCCTGATTGCCTGTTAGCTCATATTAACAATGTTTCATTAAACAGTAAGGATATGAATGAATGTTTATTAACAATGCACTATAAAGCAGCAAAACAGCTATTGGCAGTGAACCTCATAATTTTGAACCATGATCAAGTAGCAAAGACGACACCTGAGCTGGCACCCACCCATCCAAAACTATCACATTATGTTGATGGAAGGACCTTGAGCAGGGAACTTAAGGCATGGGCTGACTGTGCCCGGAACTATGGCCTCAGCAGAAATGGGGGTCTCATTGCGTTCTCAACTCAGTTAATAAGATAATTTGAATAATTATAATGCTCAAATGCTATTACCGGTTGAATTCTCCAAAAAACTGGGAATTTTGGACGATAAGTCAGCTTATTGCATGTAATGACCCTCATCCACGTACAGGTCTAGGATACACCATAAATCATCATTACTCATTGAGCCAAAAAGCGGCAGTCATTTAAGCCAGTTTGCAAGATTGTAAGTCATGCACATTTGTTTGTTTTGGGTTATTATTTGTATGAGTATTTGACAACGTGTGCTATGTACTTGTCTACTTTTAAGAATTATAAGTAGGGCCTTACATTTGTGTAGGTTTGGACAATTTTCTTTTTTTTTTTTTTAAGAAAGTTAGAACATGTATATTCTTTTTTCCTTCACTTATACTCCTTATGTTATTATTATTTTTATTATATTTGCTTTGTATATTTGATTACTTCCAAAATGTATTTCATATGCAGTTTCCTTTATTTTTTTTATTTTTCCCCTTTTTTTTTTCTTGTTTATAAAATGTAAACTTTGATTTTTTCAATAAAGTCTGGACATTTTGTTTCAGGGTTTGTGCTCTAAACCCTTTTCAAGTGAGCTTGGTTCCTTTGCGCATTCCCCCTTCCTCTACATGACAGGTCTTCAGTAGCACTAAATTTTGAACCTGTGACTCAACAAAACCGGCCATGAGTCCATGACCTCTAAATAGTGAGGATATTAGTAAATACAAGGCAATAAATGCAATATAATAATGCAAGGTTTATACGTATTAGAAAGATTAATCACAAAAACTTGTTATTAAAAGTTCTTAATTAATCCAAAAATAAGCTTAAACACTGAATTTAACTTCATTAATCACATAATCTCAAATTGTCATCCTTTTATCTACTTTAACATTTGATTTCAGAGAATGCTTATTAAAGAAAAAGTTTATAACTTTTTGAAAAACTGCCCTTTAATAATTAATAAGTTATCCATAAATTACCATGAATATTACATTGATAAAAACAAAATTTAATTTGTTGAAAGTTTTTTTACATTTTTAAGCATAATTTTTAAAAAAACAATACTTTTTTAAAACTGAGAACAATAATATGCAATATTCATAAAAAATTTGTGTGATGCAAGTGAATTTCATTTCAGAAGAGTTTTACTAATATCCTTTCAGTTTATCTCAGAAAGTGCTAAGCTTATTAATGTAATGAGAGTGAGCGGAAAATTAAACATAATTACCTGAATAATAAAAGATTGCTGTCAGAAAGCAAAAGAGAAGAATTAAAGATTAAAAATCACTAAATTTTTTGCAAAGGAAATTTTTTTTTAACAAATAGAAAATCTTATAAATATTTAAAATACTATAATATTTGTTTTAAAAGAAATAATCCATTTTGGCTTCAAAATCATCTTAACAGACTTAAAATTTTAATACAATTAGAAGAAATTATGAAGAACAGTGGCTGAGTGGTTAGTGCATCGTATTTCCCCACCAAAGGTCTGAGGTTCAAACCCCGAACTGGGCAAGGTTGACTCAGCCTTTCATCCCTTCAATGAGTCGGTAAAATGAGTACCAAGCTTGCTTGGGAACTTAACACTGGAGAGTTTTGCATCAGACTTACAACCTGACAGGAACATCTGCTCATGCACCTCAGGGCCCTGGTCACGCATACTGAGTTGGGCACAGTAGGCCTTGGCCATCATGAGCTTGTCCACTGAGTTAAGTTAAAAGCAATTATATCCTATTGCAGGATAAAAGCCACTGTTAATCTTTTAAATTTTAAGGGGAGGTTTTAAGGCAAGGGACAACGGGCTCTGGCTCAGGGCCTCAACCTTGAAAAGAACCTTGTCTTGTTCTTGATTCAGTCTCACAATAAGATTAAACAAATAATTTTAATTGTCAAATGTTATTCCTAGACATATTCTCCTAAAAACTGAGAAATCACATGACTCAATCACATTTGTATAATTTAAACTTGATGAGAACATGATTTTATTAATTTAAAAAAGTGAAAACAAATTTTCTAATAAAACTTCATTTTATTATCACTTGCATTAGTTTCACTTTATATGCATATACACCAAGCTCGATAAAAGGATGGTAGGCAGACTCTACTTTTTTTTTTTTTTTAGTTGTTCAGGG
>BMAV01000222.1:597-14616 GCA_019973955.1 Trichonephila inaurata madagascariensis
CATGGAATTAGTCACCAAATTTGGAAATGGTATAATGAATTAGTCGCCAAATTTGGCAATGGTACATGGAATTAGTCACCAAATTTGGAAATGGTATAAGAAATTAGTCGCCAAATTTGGATTATCCTGTCTCCTGATTATCCTGTTCAGGTCAATGGAACAAAATTAAAAATTTATTGTATTGTCATCGGTCCTTGACAAGTGTGCAAAATTTCGAGTTAATCTGACCTTTTAAAGTGGGTAAAAATCAAGTTCAAAGATGCCGTTACATACAAGAGTGAAACTTATAAAAGCATGTTAAAAAGGAACCAATGGATGGAATATTTAGGGATAAAATATAGGTTTTAAAATACTGAATTCATTTTTAAAAAAGATAGAATTCAGGATTCCTTTGACATTGACTATAGCGGTCAAAATTAAATGCGGTACCTTAAAGAACAGAGGCCTACTTCAGTTATCAAACGGATGAAATTTAAAATACTGATAAATATCCAATAGAATTTCTTTCTATTTGACATCAGTGATAAAGACTGAAGATCACAAGAACATTAAATGATTATTTGGATCTTGTATTATTCAAGAATTGTGTTTTTAGCCGATGTTACGTTAAATTTGACAGTATTTTTTTTATTTCTTTATTTGTCTTCTAAATCAGTGTTAGGCAAATAGAGGTCCGTCAAGACACTCAGAAAACCAAACAGAGAGAAAAATGTTCACTATATGTGGGTCAATTTATATCTGTGAGCAAATTTTTCTTTGCGTGAAGATTATCAAGAGTAAATATAGATGCAAGTTGGCTGACATTAACTTGTAGGCTGTGATGAGAGTTTCAACAAGCCATCTCATTCCTGATTTTAAAAAAAATTATAGAAAAGTGTGTTAGGTACATTTGTCTTATTAAACTGTTCTAAAATTAAATAGGCTTGCAGCTATAGATGATATGAAATTCACAAAAAAAATAAATTGAATAAAAGTGCTACTGAACTTATATTTATTGATTTTTATGCTACAATTTATACCTTTTCTGAGATGCAAAGTTAACTAATGAATACAACCATTTTGAAAAGGTGAGGCCCTCAGGTATCTTACGCTTCTACAATATTGCACTAGAACCAAAACAATTTCCAACCCTGTTCTATAACACTTAATATACATATTTAAGTTTTCTTTTTGGTGACAAAAAAATATCTCATTCTAAGATTTATTTACATACTCCAGACAGTATACTATATAAAATTAGCTTTTACCGGCTTACGCTACAAGACTGTGTACATAAAAACAAAAGAAAGATGAAAATCGTTGAGGAATGTTGAATGTGTAGAGTAATTTTGCGATCAATATGCATCAGATGTTTATTGAGTCGTGAATAGGAAACAAATAAAACATTATCGACAAGTCAATATTGCTTGTTCGAGAAGGCGCCCAAAAGTTGGTGGAGATTGCACCAATCTTGAATGTGACAATATTTACCATAAGAAGGGAGCATAAACAATGACATTTTTGTCCATAACAAACAATTTCCCGATAAGCAATGTTGATAAAAGATAATGGTATCCCTCAGAGCAGGGCAACGTGGTGGCACAGGGTTATAGATTGATCATTACGAGAATTGCTTCGGCTCTGCTCATATCGCGTAATATCTGATTGTTCTTCTTTTTCATTTTCGACAAGCATACGAGTAGAATGGTGTATAGGTTTAGTGAATTGTGATAATACATTGTGTTAAATTTCGCTTCTTCCTCTCCCTTAACTACTCTGCTTTTCCCTATAATGAAAGGAACATGATTATCGAGGAGGTCGAATCAGGGTCAATTTATATTGCTAATTGCTTCCAAAGCACGGACAAATTTTTTTCATAGATTATTGCTCTACCAAATCTGAATAGCCCTGTACCATGAGGTGCATCGTACAGAATTACTCTCAAATATATTTTCGAACCTCAGCCACGTAAAAGTTGGAGAGACTTCAATGAAAGCTCACCGATAGTAAATTGTGGATGAATAGTGAAATGTGTAGTTGGGGGTTAGACCAGTTGTCTTCAAACTTTTTTAGCTCACGGAACGCCTAGAACTTGAAAATGCTTTCGTGGAACCCCTAGAACTAGAAAGTGTTTTCGTAGAGCCCCATTCCATATACATAATTCGAAGAATATATCTCAAATAATATTTAAATTAGATCAACATGTTATAAGCACTTTATGTAAAGGCAATTAAAAAAAGTATTGTATTTATTATTAAAAAATTACTATCTAATTTTTTAATATGATTTATTCATTAACAATATTAACCCTCCAAGCGGTCTGCACGTAAAATTCCGCCATTCCAGAGATGATTTTTCTGCCTTCAAGCAAGATTCCCAAAAGCGCCCGAGCCGCATTCTTAAAAATACGACTCAACCGCTTTTGAGAACCCCACCTGAAAGCAAAAAAAATATGTGCGGTGCATTTTTGAAGCATCTCCAGAATGGCAAGACTTTAAGTGCAGATAGCTTAGAGGGTTAATTTGTGATCCAAGTGTCACTTATCCATGCATTATATTTAGTAACTGGGATATGTGCTTGATTTTTTTCACACAAACTGTCGAAGGCTAGGTCTATTCAGATTAGATGCAATCGCTTTACTTATTTAAAGTTTAGTTTGTTTTTATAGTTTGTTTTTGTAGCCCCTTACGTTGAGAAATATATTTCACCTCAACATAATGCTCTGAATGAAATTAAATGTTTATATCTGTGCGAGAAATCCCATTTATTTTGTATGAGTTTACAACCTAAAATATAGAAACTCTTCTTGTTAAATTTAGATTTTAACATCGACTCTGTTGATAAGTTGTTTCCTCTCCCTCATTATAGATATTTTTTCCACAAATGCAAAAAAGTAAATTTTCCATTCGAAAACTATTTAGTTTTGCAAGGCATTGTGCTAACTAAGAAGTATAAAATTCTCTCGTGGAACTCGAGAGTGTAAACAACAGAATATTCACAATTTGGTAGGAAACATATATATAAAGATAAAGCGTTTTTTTTTCTTAATATTCTTCTATTATATTATAATAAAAGTGTTGCATAATAAAGTTTTTATATATAATTAAAATTTTCAATTTTAATGAATAGGGGACGAACTTTAGACACATGTAACTATACAAACTTCATAGAGAACGTGAATCCATTTTGCATACAAATTTATTTTTTCTCACTTATTTTATTGTGACTTGTGGAAACCCTGGGTATGCCTTGTGGAACCCTAGGGTTCCGTGGAACACAGTTTGACGACCACTGTGATAGACCATAGGTTCTGAACGTGGGCGATAACGACCCCTTGTGGGCGTTTGAGGCTTTCAGGGGGGCAGTAAAACACCCAGAGTAAGTTAGTGGGTTTTGAGATGGTATGGACGGGCATGGACATATTAACCCAATATAATCTAAAAAAGACTTAAAAAATACGCTGATTATGTACTAACAAAAGTAAACTTTAATACTGGTTAATACCTTATGTTGATTGTACCTATTCAAAATAGTATATTCGTGGCAATAGCTATTTCAAATTTGCAAGTAAATATATATATATATATATATATTGGGGTCCTTAAGGAGAAAAAAAAACTAATTTAACAAGGTAAAAACAGGAATTAAATTTTTTAAAATATATATTCCTAATAAAATATATTTTATTAGAAATAGAATATTTTTAAAAATTCCTGTTTTCACCATGTATTATGTATGCTCTTATTTCTCTGGAGTGGGAGGGGGGCGGTATCGAAATATTCACTAGAATTGATTGATTGATTGAATATTAACGTCGCACTATTCAGCTACACGAGGGCTTTTGGCGAAGGACCACGTAATTTTGAACCATGGTCAAGTGACGTGGACGACACCTGAGCTGGCACCCCCTCTCCTAACTACCACACCACACCAACGGGAGGACGTTTCAGCTCTCGACAGATTTAACGTGCATCGCTGCTATTCACTAGAAAAGGGGTGCTAGTTCAAAAAAGGTTGGGAACCTATGTGGGTTAGACAAATCACACATTTTCTTGAGCAAATATACTAATGGAAGTGTCGGCTTATCCATTGGGTGCTTAGGGCGGGCACCCAGGGGCCCGGATAAGCTGGACTTAACCAGATTTTTCTGGTTATAAATTTCGATCCTCTATTGCCAAGGGGCCTGTAGATCTTCGTGCCCAGGGCCCGAAATGAGCTGAAATCGGCACTTAGTGGTCAATGACGTCTTAAGACTTCTTGAAGCCCTGGGTCCCTATGCAAAAGTAGGCCACACCTGCAATTGTTTTTAATAGACATTATACAACAAACGTTGATAAATATTGGTACAAACAATAACCGTAACAAATAAATGTGTGAGACTCACAATCACACAAACAAACGATGCGATTAAATAAGTAATCAAGGTTAGTAGCGTAACGTACACTGTGGGGGAGCCCAGGACGCTAGGGGGTCAAAGTCTGACTGACGCCAAGTATGTACCCTTTGTAAGATCCGGCTTGGGGTACAAAACCTACCTTTGCAGGGGGGCCCTAATATTCTCCGTTACACCACTGATCAAGGTGTATAATAATAGGCCAAAATCTAGATACGGATGATGGCAGTGACGTAACGTACACCGCAGCAACAACCGCATTGCGGGGGACAGGACTCTATGGGGCCCAAAGCTTGACTGACACCAAGTAAAAATTTGGGCTAGGCCGTGGGTAGCCTAGTGGTTAGAGCATCGGACTCCAGACCGGGAAGGCCTAGGTTCGATGCCCAATGCCACCAAATACCCTCCGAGTACACACAGAGTACGTGCTAGTTAAATCAGTGGGTCCGAAAGTCTCGTGGGCTGAATCACGAGTGCAGGTGACTGGAGAATATTTCTCTCCCCTTCAGTTCCATGACAAAATTGTGGAGGTGGAGATAGGTGGTGTCGCCATCTATCTTCCCTTCAGGAATTTCACCGAGCTAAATCGTTCTGTCACCTGTATGGTGCTCAATGCTAAGGCCAACGACAGGCGTACTTCTAGCCCCTTGCCACGATTAATTTTGTGGGACTCGATCTGACTGCGTCAGACAGGTGGCATTAGAAACAACAACAATTTGGGCTTGAGGCACAAAACCTGATTTTCCGGGGGTGCCCAAGTATTTTCCGTTACGCCACTGGATGATAGACATGACATAATAATGCAGTCTTGCCACTAAGAATAATACAATAGTGTGTCTTTCTACTTGAGAATATGGCCATGAATAACATCTGGTGATTATTTGTATTCGTATCATGATCTCACTGAAGCCGAGTCGAGAACGAGACTAGTCTCTCCCCCCGAAAGCCAAGACCCTGTGACCAGGGACAGCTGGCTTATGCCTTAAAACGTCCCTGCTAATGACGCATGTTTCTGCTCCATCAGGAGGCCCGGAGAGGAGTAAATGTATCTCATTCATAATGCATCTTGACACAGAGCAATTTGGAATATTACAATATAATATTTTGCGAAAGAATTCCATCAACTGACATTGAATTTGCTTGTACTAATTATCACTCTCGAATGAAGGCTCTGGACTTTTCCCCACTGACAACGCCGTCTTTTATTTGAAGTTCTTTTGTAAAAAGAATCTCATATCACACCGAACTTATCTATTTAACCTCTCAGAGAGATATTGTCTTTGTATTTATATAATAGGGCACAAGATAAGTCCATTGTATTTCTCTAATATAATATTTATACAAAACAACATATTCTACAAATAATGCTTTCCCAAATAAACGTTTCAATCTTTTAAACATTTATTAACAAATATTAATCGAACCTACTTATCTATATATTTTCAGATACGTTATCCCTGATTTACAATTTCTTGTACAGCTATTTATACATTTCAATCCCATTTTGCCAAAATTAAATTGGATATGATTAAAACAACGAAAATGATCCTTAATTTCATGAGGAAAAGAAATATTCCATGAAAAATATAATCATTTTGAAAATCTAGATTAATCTTCTATTTGTTTGAATATGATAACTACAAACGATATTTTTTTTAAAAAAAAATAATGCCTTTTAATTTCTGAATCTTTTATAAATTTGATTAAAAGAACAGTTTAGATATGCTGAATGCATATGTATATTGACGCAACTATTTTAAAATATTCTCGTGCATTAAAAACAATAGGGGCAATTTTAAAGTAAAGAATAAGGTGTCGAAAATCAATCTTTTATATGCGTTTTTTTTAATAGTAATTCAATTAAATCCTTTACAAAGAAAACCTAGTTTTAGTACACAAGCACTGAATTTATTTTCATTCCAATTTCATTTTATTTTTTTATTTTATTGGGTCGTGACATATTTTCTTTGCTGTTATTTTATTCTTTAAAAAAAAACAAATTCCAACGTATTTACTTAAGAGCTTTAGAAATAAAAATTTAAAAAAAAAAATAGAATTCTGTTTCCAAAATGGATAATTTCAGGATATAACTGAAACAAAGTAACAATTATAGTGACTTATCTGAAAATAAACAGGTCATTTGTTTAAAATAGGTCAAGGACAATCAAAGACGGTTACAGTTACGATCACATAATCTACGTAATCTACGTATGAATTAGTTTTTGTTATTTATCGTTTACACAATTCAGTGAATCGAATTTTAGGACAACTCGAAATTTCAAGGAAACACAGATAAAGGATAAAACATTTTTATCCCTTCCACTGTACTACGCCTTTCCATTGAAAGGCGTAGCACTTGTGCATTGTGTGAGGTTCTACTTAAGTAAGAGATAAATATCGGGGAAAGATAAACATGAAAAAAAAAAGACTGAAATCTAATGAAGGAAAAATAATTATTTCTACAGAATTCAAAATGTTACTTTAGATGTTTGTTAACAAAAATCAACAAATATCTGAAGTAACATTTATAAAAATAGAATAAGCATTTGAAATACAGTCGGAGCTCTATATAACGAAGTCGCTAAATCCCGGGAAAAAATTCGATATATGGATAATTCGTTACATAGAGGTTCATCTTTTTATAAACTTTATAAACCACATAAAACAAATCTTAAATTCGTAAACACTACATATTAAAAAAAAGAATTATTCACACATTTTTTAAAATTAAAACACGTTTATTTTATATATCTTACCCATCAAAAAAGAAAGCAAGCAAGAAAAACTGCAAGGAAAACAAGAAAAAAGAATGTCGAAGGATTCACTGTATTTTCAAAATTAAGAAAATAATTTTATACTAAAATTAATGGATTTTAAGGACATTTTATAATTTAAAGCATGCAAGTAATATTAAACATACATTATTTTATAATTAGAACACGGAGACACGGGACAACTCCACTGAGAGTGAAAGAGGATATCAAAGATGTTTCTAGTGAACAGGCAATGGGGGTTATAAAGGTTGCACTTCTTGGATGAAACGTCCAGAACTCTATTGCTCTCGACGAGTTAGGATTTAATGAAACCAGTTCAAGACTTATGACTACCAAAAAATGTGTTAAAGAGAGAATAACTCAGAAGAAATTTAAGAGAAAGATTACTAAGATAACTAAGAGAGAAATTTTTTTTCAGAAATACTTTAAAAAAAGGGAGAACAAAATTTGAATCACAAAAGAAAAAGTTCGTTATGTAGAAAATGCACTTCGCTATAGAGAGGTTATTTTACGAAGAAAATCGTGAAATGTTCAAAGTTCCAGGAAAAAGTTCACTGTATAGAAAAATTTGCAATATAGAGGTTCGACTGTATTTAAAAAGTTTTAACTGAATTCCAAATTTATATCAATTCTCTTTCTTTTCAATGTCACAATATTAGATATTCAAAGATGCTTCAAATGTACGCAAAGATTACAGGAAAACGGAGAATTTTTTTTTGTCCCATGGAAGTTAATTTTTTTTCCTGCTTCCAAAACAGCATTTCTTTCAGATCATCCATATTGGTAAAAATACATTCTTAAGCAGGGGTCGGCAAACTTTTAACAGTGCTGAGCCAAACCTATCTTCTAATATGATTCAAAAAACGCCGCCCAGCAAGAAATATTTTTTTTAAAAATTCGATTCCCGTGGCAATGCATGCAGAGTTAAAGAATACAGCGCGCTCAAGAATACAAATTTACAGTTTTATTATATATTAATTTTGCATTATTTAAAGATTTTTATTAACAAAAAACTAAACACAAAATATACTGTTCCTCCAACATAAATAAAAAATTATAATTACTCATATAATGCGCATTATGTATGTGTTTTAAACATATTTATTAAAATAAGAAATAAACAAGGTAAAAATAAGCATTCCTTCAATGTAAAACTAAACTCAGTGGCGCAACAACCCATGGCGGGCCATGGCCTAGTGTGCCCATCTCAGTTTTCGTGACCCTGGGCGCTGAGGTGCATGAGCAGGTGTTCCAGTTAGGTGAACAGACTGACTCGAAAATCCCCAGAGTTTAGTTCCCAAGCAAGCTTGGTACTCATTTATTGATCCACTGAAGGGAATTCCTTCTCTCTCTCTCAATGTAGTGAAATAAAAAAAAGTACTTTAATGCGAACTTTGTCCCTGCACCGTCTGTGAAGGGGGTGACCTCTAAAACCCTCCTCTCCTTATGTACATCATTGTGTAAAACCAAAAGTGAAAAACAAAGAACATGCAGTTTTTTCTCTATTCAAACGATTAAATCTCTCCAACAATGACATCTAACCATTTCAAATAGCTGTGTGTTGATTTATCTTACCTTTCAAAAAATTTTTTTTCATAATTCCGTAAATTTGCTTTCCATAACTTTGAACAAGGTTGTCCAATAAGCTCCATTTCAAAATTAGTAACTTTCATACACAAAAATTGACAAATTTGTAGTGTGCCACTGGGAATGAGTGAATATTAACAACGCAATGTTCAGGTACTCGAAGGCTTTCGGTGACGGATCTCGTAATTTTGAACCATGGTCAAGCGACGAGGGCGACACCTGAGCTGGGACCCTCCTTTTCTAACTACCACACCACACCAACGGGAGGACGTTTCAGCTCTCGACAGATTTAACGTGCATCGCTCACCTATACGGAGGGTCTTCAGGGTACTAGGCTCGAATTCATGACACACCAGCCACGAGTCCATTACCTTGACTACTAGGCTACCGTGGCCATGTGCCACTGAGAAGCTGATTCCTGTTCTAAAGTGATACCCGTTTTTCGAATTATTGTAAACAAAAAAAAAGAAAAAAATCTTAAATATAAAATACAAAATTTTCTTAGCTACACATATTAACGTCTTAAAACTAAATTCAATTGTGAGATTAAACTATTGATTTAATTTTAGAAACTATCAGGGGAGTAGCTACCGCCGTATCTACCGTATCAATGACATGGGGCCCCCAAGGTATAGGGACCTCAACATGTGTAACTGCAGTCCTACTAACAGGGCTTTCATATCTAAAATAGAGCCCCGAAGGAATTTTGATGCAGAGCTCATTCCGAACTAGCTACAGGGCTGCGGTAGCCCAGTGGTCAAGGTATCGGATCATGTCAGGAGTTCGAGCTCAGTGTCACTAAAGACCCGCCGTGTAGGGCAGCGATGCACGTTAAATCTGTCGAAAGCTGAAACGTCCTCCCGTGGTGAGGTGCGGTGGTTAAGAGAGGGGAGTGCTAGCTCAGGTGTCGTCCACGTCACTCGACCATGGTTCAAAATTACGGGGCCGTCGCCAAAACCCTCGTGTAGTTGAACAGTGCGACGTTAATATTCACTCAATCACTCACTCACCGAACTAGCTACGCCACTGAAAACTATGCATCCTCAATAGCAAGTTTATTCACTAGCATTCAAATATAAGAGAATTTTCATCTTTGGTTGAAAATATTCAAAAGTATTAGCAAGATTTTAATACCATTAGGTGCACATACATAGGTTGGTATGGTATTTTAAAAATATAATAGAGTAATTGTAATACTGATACAAAATCGAGTACATGACTCATCTGCGCAGGGAAATTTTTTAAAAAAGGGTTACAAGAATGAACAAAACGATGGATAAATGAGAATATGGTGCTTTGTTACAATTACAAAGCTTTCGCAACATGAATTCTTGTTAAAAGTATTAAAATAAATATTCCACAGCGTTATGGATAAAATCGAATCTAGTGGGTAACTCCTGCTCACAAATTACATAGAAGAAAAATTACCAGAATTTTAGAAAATCTATCTGTTTTTAAGGTAAGAATAAATAATTTTTTTAAAAAATGCAGGTAAATTAACAACATTAAAAATATGAAACAATATAGATCAATTTATACTGATAAAAGTGGATTTAATACCTAATAATTATTAATAAAAAAAATTTATTTCCTTAGTACAGCTAATATTTACTCTAAAATCAAATTGGAAAGGGTGAAGTACGCGTTTTATTTTGCATTAAATGATGATGAAGTTTATTCATAAATAATCTTTCAAAAATTTCACCAAAAGTCGGCATGAAACAAATTGATCAATGGATGACGAATAACTATCAAGTTTAAATGAAAATTTCATGTTTGTACTCTTCAGTATCTGGACAAAATATAGCTTAATTTAATACAAAAATTAAAAATATATTCAAGATTAAAGAAGGATGGTATTGGTCAAGAATTTTTCAAATATTTATGAAATTGAGGTTTCTCGAAGACCCCTGAACACTATTTGTCACTTTCCAAAATGTAAAAATGCAAAGCTACGTGCTTTTACAAAACTGAAATTTAAAATTTATCAATTTAACATTATTTGAAATTAGAATCTAAGTATGTAATTATACAATACGGTTGCTTGATTGTCTAGGGAATTATTTATATTTATGTCAAAAAAAAAACTCTAAAATTGAAAGTTGTCTCTCTGTGCTAAATTTATATATTTGATCTTATACTAAACATAATTTCAATGCCTAATTATAAACTAAACTATACTAAACATAATTTAACTCTCTCGTAATTCTATAACTCTGTATAAACAACAACATATGTAACAACGCTTATCTAATTTTAAAAAAATTCAATAGAGTTCATTTGTTTTTCAAAGCTTTCTGGAAAAAGTATTGGAGGAAAAATATAGATCAATATTCTATGCTTAAGCAAACAAACTGATAAAATTAAAATTATAGAACTTGTTAAAACAATAAAGGATAATTTATTTGAAAATATCATATGATACTATTATTTTATATTAAAAGAAAGTAAATTTTGTAAATTGTATTTCTTTGGAGTCTAGGAATACTATAGAATCAAAACAAGTAGTAATTTAGAAAAGTATTCGAAAATTTTAGGCCATTTTTTTGGGCAAATTGGTTTTAATTTAAAAAATTTATAATCAGAAATCATTTGTAACATTATGTCAGCCTAGATAAAAAAAAAGAGGTTTTATTTAGATTCATGACTTTTTTAGATGCCGAATTTACATTGAATACAAGAGTTCTGTAGATTCCTTGGTAATCACCAAGAGCTGCAAGAACTCCTTCATGGATCACAATTTAAGAGTCCTTGCCTTGTACAATTAAAGCTTTCTGAAAATTTATTTTGAATAACTGAAGTAAAATTATATGTTTATTTTATATTCATGATTACACAGATAAAATTCCAACACACGAAACAAAATTAATTCCATCATTTAGGTCACAAACAGTTAACAATGGGAACAAAAATTTGAGAAAAATAAAATCAAGGATCAACATAAGAAAAAAAACTCACTTTAAAAAATTTAATTTAATCTCTCTAGTTAATATACAGAATCAATAATATATATACAGAATAATTGAGTTGAGGTAAAATTGCTAAGAATCAAAATAAATAAGTTGGAAAACTAATGCTGTCAAGGTAAATTAAATTTGATTATAGATTAAAATTTAAACGTACGAGATAAAATATTCGAGCTTGTGAGAAATTATTCGGGTTCTACATTTACACTTTTTGATGCGGCATTTTTATTTTGAATTATATTGTTATAAATTCATCTCAATAATTCTTTGACTGTTTGGTCGGCAGTTTATAACTGAAAGGAAAAAAAGGAACTTTAATACCTAGAGTTAAAAATTTAAATTTAAGTTCGAATCTATAAAAATAAGAATCGGCAACTATTTGGATTTATTGCACGTGTTTGGATATATTATAATTAAAAAAATTAAAATTATTCTAATCGTTTATCAACACCATAATCGATTAATACGAAGGTTTAAACTTGGAGTATTATTTACTTGGGAAAACCTAAACTCTCATTCTGAAGTAACTTAGAATATTTACTTACGCAATAAAAAATTTAATTGATTTCTTTTGTACTCTGCAATATACTATTATAGATATATTATTACATAAAGTTCTGCTGAAAAGATACCTCTTTGATAAATAATATCTATTGCCGCTTTTAAAACAAATTAGAGTAATTTGTATTCTATAATCGTTTAGGTTGCGCGCTTGTATAAATACTGTACGTCTTGTTCATAGCTAAAAAGTATATCCAAAATTCATTTGCAATTGAAAACACATTCGATATGTTAATAATTAGATATTTAAACGTGATATATATTAAACTAAAAAAATTTGCATTATTGCTTTGCTTCTCAAAAAAAAAAAAAAATTTTCCTCTCTGCTATTTGAATTCTATAATATTTTTACAGAAATAATTAGAAATATACAGTATTTTTTTAAAAATATCAATATTCGAATTATAAATTAAAATAATTAAAAAATTATAAATTCTCTGTCATTAATAACCATAACAAATAGTTTTTGAGATTCAAATAAATTTCCCATTTTGAAAGAAAAAGCATATTTTAAACCAAATAATAATAGTTTTACAAATTTTAGAATGAGGATGGTAAAATTTAAAAATTAAATAAAACACTATACAATTAAATTCAATGAAAACTTATAAAACTCAATTATTTTTTCCTCGCCCAGGGACGCAGGTTCACGCAGGAAGAGTTTAGAGATATTAAGCCGGTCTCCAGTACATATCAAATTTGACAAATAAAAAATATCTAGTGCACTCCCAAAAGTAACAAGTAATATATAAAAAAAAAATTAAGTCAATTCCTACTTAGATCAAAAAAGAAAATTTTTATTTTAGCATCTTTTTATTAAATAGTTACAATTAATATAAATATGTATATACATATGACAGAATCACAACATTAAGTGGTAATCAATTTTTATTAATTATCATTAAACTATCGTATAGTCATCCAAAACAATCGTGTATATAAAATTTCAGTTCAACTGAATGCTTTAAAACATGAGAAGAAAAATTTTTTTAAAGTTTTGACCCAAGTCGCTAAAAATGAAATCAACGTGGCTGCATCTGTAATTTTTTTAATAATTTTACCCAAAACAATAGTGCATAGGAAATTTCAGCTCAAATGAACACCTTAAAATGTGAAAAAAAACTTTTCAAGTTTTGACACAAGTCGCCAAAAATGATGCCAACGTGTCTGTGTTTGTAATTCTTTGAATAATTAGTTTTAATCAATTAAAATTTTCATTAATTATAATTGAATAACTGTATTGTCATCCAAAATAATCATCTATATAAAATTTCAGCTCAATGGAGCGCTTTAAAATATATTTTATTAACGATTGAAAATTCCACCAAGATAAATAAATAAATATATAGAGAGAGAGTGTGAACTAATAGTAGGAATTGAAAAAAATATCATCTTTTTTTCGTTGCACTTCACCCATATAAATGAGTCATTGCCCTATGAATCTACTCAGCATAACTCCCCCTTGATTCTCACGTAATTCACTTAACAACTGCCTTATCAGAGCTTAGAAGTGAATTCCTGATTTAATGTTAAAAGAGATACTAGTTTAAGTGATAACAAGTAGTTGAATAAACTTTCTTCCGCCGCTTCAGTTTATTTAATAAACAGTTCCGAGTCTCTCTCTCTCTAATTCATAATTTATAAACATATATTATCATCCAACATATCTATCCGAGTTGTAACAAATTTTAATTAAAAAGCACGGTCACTTACTCAATAGGATCAAGTTTACACATTCTGATAATTCTCAGTAGAATTT
>BMAV01000222.1:14626-29400 GCA_019973955.1 Trichonephila inaurata madagascariensis
CTCAATAGGATCAAGTTTACACATTCTGATAATTCTCAGTAGAATTTTATTTTACTATGTATAAATAACCCTATCTTAAGAGATAATAAAAAAAAAGAAAAAAAGGAGAGAAATGATGAGAAATAGATATTTAATAAAAGAGAGACCGGAAGTATAAGTTTAGAGTATACAGTAAGACCCCCCGCTGAACGCGGGGGATACGTTCCATCAAAGTAGAGCGTAATGCGAAACAGCGCTAAACGAGACTGTAACGTCGTCAGTTGTTAGTGCACAAGAAAATTTGTTACAGCCATACTTTAATTATTTAAATAGTATTTAATAGCTTCAAAAATATTCAAAGCCGGGCCAAAGCCGGGCGGACAGTCTTTTTCACTCGAGGTCAATCCTTATTCCGCAGGGCACTCGACAATCCCCTGCTTTTCCGGGCTCCTCTCTAGTTTTCTCCATGGTTTTCTGTTTCCATTCCGGGCTCCGTCCGTCTCACTCCAGGGCTCTATCTCCAAGCTTCTTCCCTCTCCGTTCGTTCCAGTCTTTCTCCAGTCTCCTTCTCGTCCCTTTTCAAGTTTTCCTTCTCTTCCCCCGTTTTCTCGGAAACGGAAATTAGATAATCGCGGGCGCCGGCGCCGCGAGGCTCCTATTCCCAGAAGAGTGGGAGAAATAGAAAAACCATATAATGAGAAAAAATAAACAAATAACGCGATCTCACCCCCCGTTTTCTCTCCGTCCGTTTCTCCATTTTAAACACCAGGGGCGGGTCCACCATTCGCCCCTCGTCTTCCTTATTGGCAGGCCAAAAGAAAAAGGTCTGCCCTCGTCTTCCTCATTGGCAGGTCAAAAAAAAAGGTCTGCACTCGTCCCCGGGCCACTTTCGTCTCCCATTTGCGCGGCCAACACAAACACATTCCTCGTCCGTCTGGAATCCAAGGGCGCCATAATTCTCATCTATTCATCTCACAGCCCCACTCTCTATGCACCGACGTGCATACAGGCCTCGCCTATTCAAGACCCTCACACAGGAATGCCCATTGTCACCGGCACTCCCTAGTCATTGTAAATTCCAGACCAGATGTCCACGCTTGACCGAGGCCAGACAACAAACAATGACACCATGGCCACCTGCACTTGTCACCCAACAGCTGTTTGGGGATGAATAGATATAGTGACTTCAGAAGAATAGATAGGGGTGGGTTCACTCCAATCGAAGACGTCACAAGACTATCTTAACATTTAAATAATGGTGTTAGGGGAAGATGGATAGAAAATTGGTTAGGTATTAAATTTAATAATTATGGTTTTTTTTTAATAAAAATAAAACCAAACATTTATTTTTTACAAAAATAAAAACAATATAAACGAACATATACATATAAAAACAAATAAAATTCTAAGTCAGTTAGATCATTCAGTCTATTCTGTGTTTCCAATTTTCTGCCTTTTTGTCAAGAAGGCATCCTGTTGAAGTTGCCAAATTCAATGCAGCACTAATTTGAGATGGACGTTCACCAGAATCTTATCTTCTAATCACTTGCATTTTAGTTTCCAGTTGAAATGCTTTTTCTGGTTGCTTTCTTTTCTTTTTTTCATTATCACCCATGATAAAAACTAAAGATCATAATACTTGTCACTGTATTAATCGTTATAGTATTATATAAATTTAAGCTTACAATAATGTCAACAAATGTTTCAAATGATATAAATGCGTCCGTACAGCACCACACCGCACCAAACAAGAAACACAACTACACTGTGTTTCGGATATGTTATATACATATTTTGAAACCTACAATTTCGGGGAATCCCCGGGTTGAAATTAAAGAGCGCTAAACCGCGCGAAACAGCGCTAAACGAATTAAGCGGGGTCTTACTGTATATACATATACATTTTTTAAAAAATTAACAATAAGCTTACGTTTTTCTTAAGAGTTTCAGATTTAAATTTTGTTACAACTTCTATTTCCTGAATCCTATTGTAAGGAGCATTGGCGTAACTAGTCCTGAGTGCACCCTGCATCAAAATTGCTAGGGGGGCCCTTTTCCAATAATAAATTTATTTGAAAGAGTCAAAATTTTACAATTGGGGGCCTCGTATCATTGATACGGCTGATACGGAGGTAGCTACACACCCCTGTTAAAAAGATTTATAATCTGATTTAAATTATATATACATACATGATATAGTTTGATCTAAATAATTAAGAAATAAAATGTCATTTTTAATATAGTTTATAAAATTTAATTTCGAAAAACCTGAATTTATTTTATAATAATTATCAAAAATCCCCGGCAAATAGGAAGAACAATTTTTTACAGCAATTTCTCATTTATGTGTATGAGAATAAATTTAAAATTCTAGGAGGTGGAGAAACGCCTTCAATTTTTTAATTAGAGATTTTCTGGTTCATGTTTGGTTCACAAACCTTAATTTTGCGAATTTTTCGTTTTTGCGAACTTTTTCCTGGAACCAGGAACATTTTACTATTTTCTTCGTCAAATAACCTCCAAATGGCGAGATGCATTCTTAATTTAACGAACTTTTCCTTGTCATTCGATTTTTTTTCTCCTACTTTTAAAATATTTCTGGACATTTCAAATCCTTCTCTCTTATAACACAATTTATGGTGATCAATGACCTTGAAGTAGCTTTACCAGAGTAATAAAATTGCCGTAATTTTTCAAACAAAAAACTCAAGCAAAATTAACAGATTTTTATAGTAATTTAATTTAAGGACGCATATGGCAATTGTTACTTTAAACTTACTAGGTGGCTTAACATTAGAAAAAGTCTTTAAAATTCTTTAATTTTAACATAAAATTATTTTTTAAAGTTGATAATTCGGTGTATTTCTGGACAATATATACTTCCTGGACTCCCCCCCCCCCTTCTTTTCACTGTGGATTTTTTTTATTGGTAAGATATATAAAATAAACAGATATTCTTTTACAAAAAAAAGGGTGAATAATTACTTTTTTTAATAGTATATAGTGCTCATGAATTTAAAATTTATTTTATGTGTTTTATAATGAATATTAAAAGGCAAATCTCTGTTTAACGAATTTTCTAATTAAAGAACTTGTTTTCGGGATTTAGCAACTTTGTTAAATAGAACTACGAATGTATTTGAATAAGAGGGTAAGTAAGGAAAAAAACTGCAAACAAATTTTAAAAATGTCGACGAAAACTACTTATCATTTTGATGACTCTAAATATAATGATTCCTTTGTTAAAAACTCTGAAGACGCTAACTAACTTTTTGTTTCTATTTCAGTTATATTTTTTTTAATTTCACATACTCATCTATCATCATCTCAATGTCTGTACAAATTGATAGCCACGATTTTTTATTCTTAAAAATAACATATTCGTAAGCTCCCCCACCAATTTCAAAAATTAATTGTTTTATAAATTAATTTTAGTCACATTAAAAGTTTAATAGGCTGGTACCATTAACCATTACCACTGTGACGGGTCTATCCGCTTTTTTTCAAGTAATAAGCCTCTTGGGGAATATTAGGTCTTTAAAAGTTATTCTATTATAACCTTCCCAGCCGAAGAAGTTGTGAGAATGAAAATTAAGACTTGAATATAAAGATTTAAACCTTCAAGTTAGAAGAAGAGAGAGGTTAGACTGCTAACGGAAAGCAGTGATTGATTAAACGTGAAGTGAGGCGTGAGTACTTCATAGCTTATTTGTGTAAGATTAAGACGACGATTTGTCAATTAGTAATTACATTGGATTAGGTCGCTTGGAATTAGTCGCAGAAGAAGATATATTGCCTGGACGTAAGTGATCCGATTTAATAAGACTTCTCATATCTCGTCTACTTAGCAATTGCTTTCCATATTTAGTAATTGGTACATGTCTTAACAGGTTTAATAGAATTTGAGGATTATTAGAATTTGTGTTGTTGTCCTTAATAGTAAATAAATAGAAGTGGTTTTGAATATAGCTAATCTTCTTTCCGACTCTCCCACACTAATGGACGTCGCGGGGCGACCATTACACCATTAATAAGGTGACCAACCGTCCTCCTTTAGGGAGGACAGTCCTTCTTTTATAGGTTCTGTCCTTCCTCGAAAAGTGTCCCCCTTTTTGTCCTCCTTTTCAGTATTTTAAAACTGATCTGTTTATCTCTATTTTCAGAGATGAACCAAACATGTTTCCAAAATATCGAAGAATGGTCAGAAACAAATATCACAGGAAATAACAGTTTTCAATGGTATTTTTTGACTTTGTCACATGTAAATTGGGCAGATAAGAAAATTACGTTGAGTTTTTATCGAAAGAAATGCCTGATATTAAAATCAAGGACAATTGTCTGTTTGAAGTAGAAAGAAGACTGAATGTATATTTAAATTCTAATAAATTAGAACAATTGGAAAATCAACATGCTGAGAAATTGATAAAAGATGGGTGAAATTACTTAAATCATTTAAAAAATGAACACATTCCATATGAAAATGTAATTATTCTTGTTGAATTTACGTTATGCTGACCTATTACTAATGCAGAAATTGAAAGAGTTTTTTCAGTCGGTAATGATTTTTGGACAAGTGAGAAATAAAGATTAAATGTTGATACTTTAGCTGTAGCACCTATGTAAAGCTCAATATAAAGGATAATTTTTGCTCCGAAAGTTCCGAAGTATTAGAAAATGATATCTTGACAAAAAAAAATTCATTCAATAGAATTAAATTAAATAATTAAAAAGAATGTAAGCGTGATTAGCGTATTTTTGTTTGAATTAATAAAACGTTTCATATATATTTAAGTTGTAATTTTTTCTTAAATTTTTCGTCCTCCTTTTCATTGTAAAAAAATGGCCACCTTAGCATTAACCTAAAATCATTAATGCTATATGAACGTCACTTGACTGTGGTTCAAAATTACGAGGTCCGTCGCCAATAGCCTTCGTGTTCCTTCAAAGGGCGATTTTAATAAACAATCTCTCTCTGTAACATGAAATAATAAATTTGAATGTAGGAGAACACGAAATGAAATGATAGCTCTCTATCTCTCTTTATTTATATTATAATTAAATTTCACTTCAAATAACTTTTTTTGGCACATCCCTGTACTACCTTAAATTTTTATCGTAATTACAATTTCTGTCTTTTTTTATCGTATGAAAAATTGGTTCCACAAATTTTAACTTAAAATGACTATGTATTGATTTAAGTAAAGGTTGAATGTAACAACCTTCCACATCAAGATATATATTTGTAGAGGAAATTTATCTGTTAAATTTTTTATTGGCAACTGATTTAATTTAAAATGGAAAATATTTTTTGTAGATTTAAAATTATAATTAAAATGAACATGATTTTTGTTTAATTATTAATTGATTATTTATTGATTAATTATTTTTTATTAATTGGATAATAATTTATGTATGAATTAATATTTTAATAATAATGTAATTCTTATTTGCCAAATATTATTTTTTTTAGCAGACGATTTATTTTGTAATTTATCTCTTGGCTTATGCAAAATGTTCTCTGGCAATAGAATAGAATTTCAGTTAGTTAAGGAGCTGAAAATAAAATGTTGTTTTTGGGAGATATTCTGCATTAATATTTGTCTCATATTTACCACTAATTCCACCTAACTGAGTCACATTCTCTACTAATAAATCTGCATATTCATTTACATTTTCTTCCATTGTTTTATCATGAATATGTTTGCGGTTTTTGTAGAAAATTACAACATTGAGAATTACTTCATTTCTTTCAATTCATTTTTAATAGATGGATAATTAAAAAATAAGAAATAATGTCAGTTTCATTTAAAAGTTTAATTTCGAAGTATGAAAAATATGTGCGAAATGCATGCATTATTGATTAGAAATGCAACACAGCTCGTTATTAGTAGTAGTAGTATTTGGTGTTTTTATATTTGATATTCTTATCATGAATTAAATAATCAAGTTTTATCTTTATGTAATAAAAATTCCATTATTCGATTCTTTTTTCCCTCAGCTTATCTCGTTTTTCAAAACTTTCCGTGACCTTTTCATGACCTTTGAACTTTTTACCGAACTTCTCTTATCATTTGCAATTGGAATTTATCAATTTACCTATAAACCTCTTATTATTTTTACATGTACAGAATTTAAATTTTTTTTAGAAGAATTAAAATAAAAAATTAGTCCATTTCATTTCAAAACATTAAAAAAAGTCTCAAATTGCATCGTTAAGGGATATAAAATGAATCTATTTTCAATATGAATGAGTTATTAGGAAAAGTATTTTAGGTATTTAGCACGGTTTTTTTTTTTTTTTAATTTTTATTTTCTTTGTTAATTTAATTAGGTTTCAGAAATTTCGAAATAGAATTTATTTATAGAATTCTAGATAATTACAAGTAAAAAAAATACATCATTAAAAATGTGAATGCAATGATAAAAATAATTTTAAAATATTAATGTGACTTCTGCTTATAATATTTTCTCTCAAATCTGTATGTACTATGAAATTCAAAACTTATCTCGCATTGGACAAATCGTGTTCGAAGAATGCTTTTGAAGAATGATGTTAAAAGATTTTTTCCTGGGTAGTAGAATGAAATACCTTTTAAGAACATTTAAGGTATCCGCCTACGTTCGGAACCGTGATTTTAAAAAAACGCATAAATGGATATTTTTCGTGATATTTAGTGTCACTTAGAATAGAATACATGTATAAAATAGTTTTAAGGATATTTTAACAAAAAAAAATTATTTAAATGCAATATTTCGGCAAAAATTGAACCTAGAATAACCTTTTTTCAAAATGTTCTTTTGTGAAAAATGCTTCTATTATAATAATATTTTGCCTGTATATAGCTCAGATCTCTGTACAGAGGCTCAACTATGATTTTTGAAAAATTCACATTATTTTCAGAGTTACAACCCATTGAAATAATTATCGGCGTTTTTTTCTTAAAATTTCTCCCCTCTGTTGTCGTAAAACATGGATAAACCCACTTCTAAGTAATATATATCAAAAATTCTAATTGAGCCTCTGTACAGAGGTGTGAGCTATAGACAGGCAAAATACTATTATAATAGAAGCATTTTTCACAAAAGGAGAATATTTTAAAAATGGGTCATTCTATGTTTATTTTTTGTCAAACTATTGTACTTAAATAATTTTTTATTGTAATACTATTCTTAAAACAATTTTATGTACATTTTCTAATCTAAGTAACACTAAATATCATAAATATTATCCTTTATACGCTTTTGCAAAATCACGATTCCGAACGTAGTCGGATACCTTAAAGACAATAACATGAGAAGAAAAACGGTTATTCGATGAAAGATATTCAAATAAATATGCGATCAAATTTACTTACTTTTTATCCATGCATTTCTCCACCTTCTAAAACAGAATCCTTTTCTTGAAAGGAGATAAAAATAAAAAAAAAATAAAAATCGCGCGTTCTCCGTTTACAAATATTTTGAAAAGTGAATAACCAAGGAAAGTGAAAACATTTCGCTGACACACAAGTTCTGAACACTTTCGAACGCTAAAAAGTCTGAATCGCCTCGCGATGTGAGATTGGGCCACACATGACGATGAGGCTCAAAGATCAACTCTGGTCAGAAGGGCGTTTTATCTCATTCTATCAGTTTATGTAGAAAGGGGATGCTTTTGATAAAATATCTCTTGGAGAAAGAGTACGAAGTGCAAAAATGATTGACCTTTCCGTGCTCTTTTTTTAATGACAGTAACAGAGTCGCCTATCGTTTCCGGATGCTCCCTTCTCTCCTTAATTGATGTATTCGTAGAAGAAATTTTCATAAAAAAAAAGACGAAATGTACTTGAGCGTCCTGGAATTTTCTGGTAATCGAAGGTTAATCAATGGAAAAGCGTAGGTTTGAATTCAGAAGCTCTGGAGGTCGTATTGTTTGATTCCGAAATAATAATCTGAAGGCAACAGAGATTATGATTTCATGAATAAACTTGCCTCCCTTGTTGATCTGAGAAATAAATAAGACCTCGAATGCTCAGAATAATTGGAGTATTTGAGCATTATAAACATATAAAAAAATAGATTACATCAAAAGAGTGAAGGAAGCTTTTAAAAAATAAACAGAACAAATATACTTGAATACATAAAAACCAATTCCCTCCAATGTTTTGATGTTGATTGAAGGCTGAAATTATATAAACTGTAGAGTTTATACTGTTAATGAATTATTATAATTTGAAGCAGAGACGTCTTAAGATTTCTTAGGGACCTACTGGTCTTCTGTGCAAAAGTAGGCCCCACCTGCGACCCATTCAAATAGACAGTACATAGCATAAGTTGCCAAATACTTCTACAAAAGATAACTCGTAATAAATACATGTGTGTATGAACAGTGATGTCTTAAGACTTCTTGAGGTTTCCTAGACAAGGGGTGGCGAACCTTTATGGATCAACGTGCCATTTCTTGTAAGGAAATATCTAATGATGTATAGACGTGACGTCAAATAATTTTGACTTGTGATTATTGGGAAAATAATAAAACTACGCTGTTGTAATAAAGGCAAGATAATAACAAACAAGTGTGCTCCCCGCCGCCCTGCAACAGATCATTCGCGTTTGTTCATAATACATCATAATGAACTTTGTTACTTTAAATTAAAATGCAAACAGTTTTGATCGTTGGCATTCCCAAAATATTGTGACGCGTGATATCAATGGCACGCGTGCCATTGGTTCGTCATCCCTGCTCTAGGCCCTGAGATAAAGTAGACCCCATCTACGAACTTTTTGTCGAATTTGATGTATATTTACCTCTAAAGTGTATAATTCAGTTACTTCATAGAATAACCAGGCATTTCATGAAATAACTAGACAAGCCAGTTAAAGTATATAATAGAGGAAAAATTTCATACTTTACCTAGTTTTTCTATGAAATAATTGGTTATTCAATGAAATAACTAATAATATACCGTAAAAGTGAAAAAAAAAACAAATTTCAAAGTGTTTTTTTTATAAATTAATTGATTATAAATAGCTAAAATCTCTCGAAGAATATATTTTACCTCCATTTTGTGTGGATGATTAATTGATAACTAATAAGGAAAAGCAGATGATATAATTTACTATTATACTGTTAACAATAGTTAAACAGAAAGAAAAGAAAGAATGTGTGTGTGTGTGTGTTGCGTGTTGCAGAAATAGTTATATTTAACTATTATCAAAAAAATACATGCTGGGAAGAAAAACTCTTTCTTCAAAAAAATATTGCGTAAACTTTTTCGAGCAGAATTGTAAGAGAATATTAATTTACACTTAAGTACCTTTATTTTACTTTTCATTATGTATTACAGCAAGAATTGTTATGATGCCACTTTTAATTGGGATTCAAAATTGACTAAAAGCAGCTAGAATTAGTTCCAAGAACTTTCGAGTGCCGTATTTCATACTTTAATTATCAAGTAATCGTTATTCTATAGAATACCTAGTTATATTATAAATCGTAGAATTGAATAATTTTATATACTTGAACTAACTTGTCTAGTTATTTCATGAAATACCTAGTTATTCTATGATGAAATAACAGATTTCACACTTTAACTGTAACATATAACAAACGTTATCAAATACTCGTACCAACTGTAAACAAATAAATGTGTATGACTCACTATCACAAACTTAGGCACAAACCGACTCGACTGTGTCACCTTTCAACTAAATAATGATAGTGTGAGGTTGTAGACAAGAGGTCGGCACCCTTTAAGATGTAGCATGGCAAACCAATCTACCAATTTGATTCAGGGTGCGACACTGTAGGAAATATTTGAAACAATTCGATTCCCGCAACGATACATGCAGAGTTAGGGAATAGGGGTCAAGGATATAAATTGGGAGGTTTATTATGTATTAATTTTGCATTATTTAAAGATATTCACGTTAACATAAATATATATACAGCATAAAAAATATAACTTTTTTTTCAATATAAACAAAAGAATTAAAATTTTACGTATGTTAAGTATTTCTTTAACATATTTTATTAAAATAAGAAATAAACAGCATAAAATATAAGCATTTTTTTTCTCTCTCAACATAGTTAAATAAAAAATATTTTAATACGAATCCTGTCTCTGCAAAGCTTAGTGTAATATTTCAATATCAGGGGGTATAATTTATGACTTTCAATTTCGAACGATTCTGAACATACAGTTGTTAAACTACTTTGCGATCTCAAAATACTTTTCGTGTGACAAAAAAACTTGTTCAATAGATATGCAGTAACAAAACCTGGAACAGTTTTCTTCAAACAATTAATCTCTCTGGGAACCACATCCAACAGTTTAAAATAGCTAAAAAAATTATCGGTAAAGTTATTTTTCAGAATTTTTTCGTAATTCCGTAGGTGTTGCTTTCCATGATTCTGAAGATGTTAGTCCAATAAGATCTATTTCAAATTTATCAGTTTTCATCCTCTCAAAAATTGACAAATTTGTAAAACAGTGCAGCCATTGAGAATAGTACCACGTATCAAACTTAGCATGCGCGCTATAGATTGCAGATCCCTGCTGTAAACCTAGACATGGACATGTGCAATCTTGCTATTGTTGCCAATTGGCATATAGTTCGAAATTCCCAGTATTTCGGAATATATGTCCGGGAATGGACATATTAAAATTTGATTCAAATTTTTGAGGATTATGATCTTATTGAAGCCGAATTGAGAACAAGACGAGGCCATGGGCCTGGGCCCAGTTGGTCCATGCTTTAAAGTGTCCCTGATTTGATGAGAATATGCATTCTATTATGTGGATAACGCGTTCAGAATTTCTTCAAAAATAAAAAGTTCTCTATCTCAAAGATTAGGTTTAGAAACATTTACATGACATTCCTCTAAGGATCATTGACATTAATGTATATGTGAAATAATAATTAACCACTGCTTTTAAAAATGTTAAATACTTTACTTTTAAATGAAAAAAAAATCTTGGGTACACTGATGGAGCAAACACATAAAAAAACGCAAATTTTTTGTTATCAACATTTCTAGTCTAATTTATTGCAAATTCTTGGAATTTTTACTGATGAATACCTTAGATTTTTTTATCTACCATCTGAAAAAATTGCAAGCAATAAGATAAAAACCATTTTCTTTAATTTTTTTCTTTTTTCAAATATTATTGTTGATTTCCAGAAACAAGAAAAACTAAATTCATTTTTTTAATAGAAAATCATAAAAATCAAGCCACATTAAGGAGCTCACAATCATCATAAATATTTTTTAAGGTATCCGACTACGTTCGGAACCGTGATTTTGCAAAAGCGCATAAATGGATAATTTTCATGATATTTAGTGTCACTTAGATTAAAATACATGTATATAATTGATTTAAGGACATTTTAACAAAAAAAAGTTATTTAAATACAATATTTTGGCAAAAAATTAACTTAGAATTATTTTTTTTCAAAATGTTCTCCTTTTGTGAAACATGCTTCTATTATAATAATATTTTGCCTGTATATAGCTCAGACCTCTCTACAGATTCTCAACTAGAATTTTTGAAATATATAACTTAGAAGTGGGTTTATCCATAATTTACGGCAACAGAAGGGAGCAGTTTTAAGAAAAAAACGCCAATAATTATTTCAATTGTTGGTAACTCTGAAAATAATGAGAATTTTTCAAAAATTTTAGTTGAGCCTCTGTAGAGAGGTATGAGCTATATACAGGCAAATTATTATTATAATAGAAGCATTTTTCACAAAAGGAGAACATTTTGAAAAAAGATTATTCTAAGTTAATTTTTTGCCAAAATATTGTATTTAAATAACTTTTTTTTTGTCAAAATGTCCTTAAAACAATTTTGTTCATGTATTATAATGTGAGTGACACTAAATATCATGAAAATGATCCATTTATGCACTTTTTTAAAATCACGGTTCCGAACGTTGTCGGATACCTTAACTACAAGAACAAATTGATCATAAATTTAAAGATATAAAATATAATGCACATTTTAAACTCATTTATATTGCTTTAAGTTGAAAAAAAATAAATAAGCAGAAATTTACAATTAGCTTCGTATCAAAAAGAATTAAAAAACATTTTGTCATGATCCCAGCGTACAGCGATAAAGAAGAAATTTTTATGCGTATATTCTGAGTTTTGTGTACTTATATATGACTATTTTGAAATAATGCTCCTTGCGATTTTTACGTAATTTAGATTTTCAACTATTGTTTAAATAAAATGCTTTATTTTATTTAAAAAAAGCGATATGTTTAATTGCTATTTAAGATACAATAAAACTAAGTGTCCATAGAAGACACTTCTTTGAAAGACTGATCTAGATAATAAATATTAAGAAGTTTTAGTGTACAATTAAATGAATATAAGCAATTTAGAAAGTGCTTAATGCTTGCATTTTATGCACAAAAAGGATTATTTAATTGAATTCCCGTTTAATGACAGTTACGCATCAAGAAAATCAAATGTAATTATTATCAGGAATTCATTGTCAATTTTAGTCCTAAATTTCGTAGCTAGCATTTCTTAAATCTAGTCCATCATAATTTCCCTAATGGTACATTGCGTCGCGAAAATGGGGAATGCTAAATGTTAAGTTTAATTGAGCCGTAAAGTTTTCACGCGTTGTGGTCCGGGACGTCTTAAGATTTCTTGAGGCCCTAGGTCCCTACTAAAAATTATGCCCTGGGCCCTTACACAGATGTTGGCCCCCCTTATGACTCTTAAAAGTAGACAGTACATAGCATACGTTGTCAAATACTCGTAAAAACAATAACTCGAAACAAATAAATGCGAATAACTTACAATCGCACAAACCGGCTCGATGGACTGTCACTTTTTTTGGCTGCATGAGTAATGATAGTGTACGGTTGTAGGTCTAGGCTTGTACATGGACGACGTCATTATATGTAGCCAGTTGACATATCGTCCGAAATTCCCATTTTTTCGGAGAATACAACTGGAAAAAAAACATTTGACCGTTGAAATTATCCGAATTATGGTCTCATTAAGGTTGAATCGAGAACGATACGAGGCCCCTTTTGTGGCCGAGGCACTGGACCCGGGCCCAGTTGGCCCATGCCTGAAGACATCCCTGGGGGTGGTGTAAAAGTTAGATTTTAAGTATCAGGTCTCATGTCGTCAGTCATTTGACCGTGGTTTATTATCACGAGATCCGTTGTTAACAGCTTTCGTATAAATATCTGTAGTGCGACGTTATATCCAAACAATATTATATCGATACCGATTTTGTTGAAATCCGAATACACCCAAATGAATGTTAACATAATAGTGTAGTGTCCCTGATGAAACTCAGAAAATGCTCCAAATAGCAAACTAGGTAAATTTCAATGTATTTTCATTTCAATTCCACATAGTTAGACCATTCTCAATACTTTATCACCTGATATATAACTACTACGATAAAATGGTCCCTTCAATAGATACAAATAATACGATTTAAATATATGAAATTTTTCTTTTCAGATCTTCGATGACTCAAAAACTGTAAGTATAAACTTACCAAACATATATCCAATAGCCCCCGTGTTGCATTACAGAGCGACACATTAATAAAAAATCAAATCCTACTGAACGTATAATGTAAACATTTTTATTCATTTTTGCAGGGTAGGCAAATAGCTGCCCGCAAGGAGTTTTTTTGCAACCCGCCAGGACAGAAAATTTGCTTTGAACCAATATTTCTTTCTCCAGCACGCCCAAAGATTCCTCTCATATTAAGAAAGCCAAATTCCTTTATCAGGCAAACAAAGTAACTGAAAGTGTTTATACTCAGATTAGAGATTATCTGCAGTGTTTGGAGGACGAAGTCACAAGGTTTCAAAATTTTATGAAAATTTAGCATAATTCAGCTTGTTTTCTTATCCCATTATTGCTGATATTGATACTATAGCTTGAACTTATTGACTTGCAGTCAGATCACAGTGCGAGCGAAATGTTTATCGCTATGGCATTAATTGACTTTTACAAATCGTTGTCTGATGAAAAATTTCCATATACAAAGAAATTTGCTGGGAAAATGTTCTTTATATCCCTTTCTCAGTGGCTCGATAGCCCAGGGTGGGCTTTGGCCTTCTCAAGAAGCCTTTTCCATGCCAGCTTTCTTCTTGCTAGTGTTCTCAGATTCTTAGTTCTCAAAACATGGAGATCTTTATCTAGGCCAACAATCCATCAAAGATTTGGCCTGCCCTTCCTTCGTGTTCTAATTGGTTGGGCATTAAAGACTTTTTAGTGGTGTGTTCTTTGTCCATTCTTACAACGTGACCTGCCGATTTAATTCGTTGTGTTTTGATGGAAGTTAACGATGTCAGATTCTTTAAATGAGTGATAGAGCTAGAAATTTGATCTTCTTCGCCACGTTCCATTTTCCAGAATTCCTCCAAAAATAAATCTTAAAATCTTCCTTTCGTAGATACTTATCATGTTCTCATCTGTTCGAGGCATGAACCAAAGTTTCACATGTATAAGTTAATACTGATCTTAAAAGACTTTTATATACAATAGAACCTTTGTTTTTCTTTTGATTAGATTTCTTTTTATATTCAGGTTGACATATATTTATTAGGAATTCACATTAAAATAAAAAAAGTATTCTTGGATTTTCTTCTTTTTTTCTAAAATTTATATTAAAGATGTGAGTCTAGATAATGCCCTAAAAATTCGAACTCTTATAAAATTTATTTATCGATCTTTTTTTCACTAAAAAAGTCTATTCTGGTGGGGAGAAATGTCTTTGAGATTGCTCCAAATTCACACAGTGAATAAATTACTCTGCCTT
>BMAV01000222.1:30018-45315 GCA_019973955.1 Trichonephila inaurata madagascariensis
AATAATTATCGGCGTATTTTCTTAAAATTTCTCACTTCTGTTTTCGTAAAACATGGATAAACCGACTTCCGAGCTATGCATTTCAAAAATTCTAGTTGAGCCTTTGTATAGAGGTCTGAGCTATATACAGGCAAAATATTAATACAATAGAAGCATTTTTTACAAAAGGAGAACATTTGGAAAAAAGGTTATTCTAAGTTAATTTTTTGTTAAAATATTGTACTTAAATACTTTTTTTTTGTAATACTATTCTTAACCCAATTTTATATACATTGTCTAATCTAAGTGACACTAAATATCATAAATATTATCCATTTACACGCTTTTGCAAAATCACGGTTCCGAACGTAGTCGGATACCTTAAGCAGCCATATATCATTTATGACATATGAAAAATAGAATGGTTTCAATACATAGATATGTTAAGTAGACATGTAAAATAGCGAGAGATGGATAGTTTTTCTAGATAAAACTCTCTTTTTATGTTATTTACAGAATATTATGCATCTCATGTTGTTATGAGAATACATAGTTATAGTATAAAAGATGATACACATATTTTCTTTTCCGTCCAAATCATCTTTATTTTAAGTTTAGTTGCCTAATATTTTTAAATACTTGTACATAAAATTCTGTTTTGTGGTATAAGATATTTTAAAGCTGATTTGAAAATTTCGCTGCTTTTGACATTTCATCAGCTACTCAGAAACAAAAAAAAAAAAAAAAAACATGAAACCATGCAAATCAAACTGCATGATCAGTAAGTTTCAGTTCTGTACGAATCACTTGTCTTACAATATGATTAATGGTTAAATTTACAAATACATTTCGTTTGACTGGATATTTTATACTAGTCAAAAATGCTGAATTCGTGCAACGAACATCGTTATTTTTTTTTATCAATTAGAAGCTAAGCTCTTTGATTAAAGTAGGTTATTGACATAAGATAATTTTTTATATGCTCTTCCGTCTTTTTTTTTTTTTTTACTTATTTTAATTCTGAGAAATTAGGCAAGCCCTTAAGACTCATACACTTATACCCTTTCATTATTTACTTCCGCAAAGAGATACATACTAAGTATCTAACGGATCTGTTGAGCTGGCTATCGGTGTCCTGGACTTTGACTTGATGAGATGAATTAAAAACTATTCAATGACTTGGCACGTGTTTAAAACGATGATAGAGAGACGAACACTTTCGATGAATGAATATGAGCGTATTTCTAAAATTGTGCCAGATGACTTCACGACCTAAATGAAATCATGGCTTAGAACCAAATTGTCAATCATCAATTCGAACTTAGTAGCAATCACAGTTCCATCACATTTCATTAAGTAAGTGTTGATAAACATATCAATGTTTCACGATATTTTTTACAATATTTTCAGTTTCAAACAATTGGATGGCATGGATAGGCTTAAAGTCGTTCTACAAAGCAGAAATTCTCAAACTTTGGTTTGACTAACTTCTAGAATTCTAATTTAGTAAGATAATTATGAAGGGTTTTTAAATGAAAGCTACAAGAATTAACGAAGTCGATTGAAATTATCGAAGAAGTATTTTTATGTTTGGTTGTTTTTCAAACATTAATCGCGTTATTATATATTAGAGCAAAAAAAAAGCATAAGTTAGCAATCGCTGTGATTAATAAGTCAAGCTATGTCAAATCCAGTAACAGAATTGACAAGGGAAGACATTAATGAGCAGATTTCAAAATGGCAAAATTATATCATTAAAAATATCTTGTTTTCTAAAAAATTAAGTTTGAAAAAGGCTTACTTGAAGACTCTGAATTACTGTGAATTGTTTTGTCGCCTATGATGATATAAAAATATTGTGAAAGTAGTTTATTACATGGTTCAATATTGAGTACTTTTTTAGCTATAATACAGTTTACACACACATTTTTTATCAAAGATTTCTCTTTCAAATTTTACTTTGATCAATTTTTGTAGTATAAAATACAAGGTGATTCATAAAGGAATATAGAGTTTCAATGCACTATACATCAAAAATAATGTAAGATATTATATGTTACTTGTAACAGAACTGCATTGGACTATTCTAAGTTCTGTTACAGATAGTCGCAGATGTTCTATGACTAAATCCTCAGTCACACGACACACAACGCGCAGTTAATCCATTTCCGCCCAAACATGTGTTAAGGTACAAATAACGGCTGCGATACACTGTTTCAGCTTCATTCAACGCTTTTATTTTTGCTCCTGTAGTTTTAAATTTTTCATACCATTGTTTGGTAGTTTTTCTATTTAGAGGTTCTTTTCCGAATGGTGATTGAAAACGCCGTTGCACAGTATTTATGGATTCCATTCTGCCTTCTTCACTGCAGACTCTGCCATTTCAACTGGTTACTAGCGTGAAACGCACACTATTGCTTACGATTCTTCTACCAGGGTCTATACAGAGTCTATTTATCAACCTTTTTTTTACTATGCTCCCTTAAGCCTTTTAAAAATTCTACCGTCCCCCCATCCCCATACATACACAATGCGTCAAATAAGTTTTAAGACTGGGTCTGTAAAAAAAGAAACGGAAATAAGAAATTAATTCCAGTTTTGGATTTTATTCAAAATAGGACCCTCCGGTTTCAATGCATTTGTTACAGATTTATTAATGAGTCGAACGCCTTGTGACATGGTCGCAATTCGTTGACCATATCGTGGGGTTTCAGCGTAAGTTAGAGGTATGGGATTCTCGAAATGATGAGACATTTTATAATTCTTAATATGACTATTTAAGAATTTAATTTAAATTACTTATACGTCGAAAAACTTATATTAAGTGAGAATAAACCAAAACACGTAGCCGTTATTAACACAGATCGCGCAATTAGATCACTTATCAATATAATTATACTATATCCGCCTACTCTCAATCTTAATAATATATTCGCATTCAGAATATAATCTTCCTACCTTGGTTTCTATGCAACGTCCAAACCACTTCAGATATTCCTCTAAGCTGGCGTACAATGGTATGTACCTCGGATGAATGGCGAGATTTTCGTGATTCTAGGTAAGCCGTTAATCAACACTTCTATCTTCTCTGAACTGAACTTTCTCTAAATTGCCATTGCGCTTACTAAAACTTCTGTCCTTTTAAAGGTTATCTTATTTGCATCTATCCTTCGTTTCACTTCCTGGATTTGGGTTGGAAAAGATTTGCCATTAATCGTGGCTGTCAAAGAACACAGAGGTTATGTTAGAGAAAGGACGCGTGAGACGTCACAGCCTGTTGTTATCCCTTTGCGGAATGACCTAAAAAGTAGGCGTCGAAGCTTCTTGTATGGTTGAAATATCCTCAAAATAGCACCCTTTTAACTTTATTTTAAGTTTTGGAACAAGGAGTAGTCACGGAGTGCTAAATCAGGTGAATACAGTGAATGATTCAACATAAAAACATTATTTTTTGCCAACAATCGACGAACAATAAAGGAGGTTTGACTGAGTGCATTGTCTAACTGCTTTTAGTCCGATATTCTGGACGAAGGCGACGAATTTTGGCCATCAAACACTTTAAAACAAATGAATAGTACTGACCAGTAACTGTTTGTCTAGTTGAAGCAAATTCTTTGTGGATACCCTAACTATCGAAAAATGTAATGAACATTAGTTTTGATTTTTGATGGAACTTTTCTTGATTTTTTGGCTTGCGGTGAATTTTGTGGCTTCCATTCCGCATTTCGTCACTTTGTTTCAGAATCATATTACAAAACCTCAGGATTCATCATCTGTTACAATGGACTTCAAGAAATTTGGATCGTTTTCAGCGGCTGAAATGATATATCTGCATTCTTTTTTGCTTCTATGCTTTTTTGTTCAGGGGTTAAAGTGTGTGGAACAAGTTTAGCACACACGTTTCGTTTTGCCCAAATCTTCAAGCAGGATGGTTCGAATTGTTCTTTTGTTGGTGCTTAAAGAGTCTTCCATCAATCTCAGCAACGCACAGTGATCGTTTGCCACGAAATTTCGTACTTTCTCTATAATTTCAGGTGGCCCAGATGAAATTGGTCTTCTACTATGTAGATCATCTTCTACCATCTTCTGTTTGTTTTAAAACTTATTACTTTGGCAGGAAATTTTATTATTTAACTTAAAAGTAATATTTAATTATTTAAAGATAATAATTTATTTCGCGTAAAAGTTGAATTATAACTACCGTAAAATCCGGCGTATAACGCGCACTTGTAACACAAAAAATGAGATCGAAATTTACGGTTGCGCGCATAAGACGCCGGGTATAAGAAAATGATATTTTCAAAAATATAAAACAAGTAATATAAAAAAAAATAAGTCAATTCCTACTTAGATCAACAAAGAAAATTTTTATTTTAGCTACTTTTTATTAAATAATTACAATTAATAGGACAGAATCACAACATTAAGTGGTAATTAATTTTTATTCATTATCATTAAAGTATCGTATTGTCATCCAAAACAATCGTGTACATAAAATTTCAGTTCAACTGAATGCTTTAAAACGTGAGAAAAAAAATATTTTCAAGTTTTGACGCAAGTCGCCTAAAGGGTCGCTAAGTCGCCAAAAATGAAGCTAACGTGGCTGTAAAATTAATTTGATTTTTAACACCACCTTTTCTGGTAGAAAGTATATTTACCCCTGCCAATTGGGGCCTATTAAAAAGTAGAAAATTATAATGCTTCTTATTTCTTTTTTGTTTTATATTTATAAAATATATTTTGTAAATACTACAAACCAGAAAAAGAATTGTATGTTATATAAAGCTTTTTTTATTCATAGATGACAAATTACAATATTATTTTTCATGAAATTGCCAGATCAATGTGAGGAAGTTTTTAATTCTGTTACTATGTGGGGAAGGGGGCTGGTAACAAAGTGTGTAAGAGTTAACAATTTTCTGAAGTTATTAATGGATGACAACACAAATGAAATATAATAAAATAGCATACTATGGACAATTAAAAGTTAATGCAATTGGTGGTAAGTATACTTACCACGGCCTTAGAAAGAGTTAAATGGAGTTTGGCTTTATCTCAAAAATAATTTTTTAATCGGTAGTAATGATATTTAATTAATATGGTGGTATTTCACCAAGTAATATTTACTATTGAATATTAATAGCACTAATTTAACTGATTTTATTTAAGGTATCCGACTACGTTCGGAACCGGGATTTTAAAAAAGTGCATAAATGGATAATTTTCATGATATTTAGTGTCACTTAGATTAGAATACACGTATAAAATTGTTTTAAGGACACATTTTGACAAAAAAAATTATTTAAATACAATGTTTCGGCAAAAAATTAACTTAGAATAACCTTTTTTTTCAAATTGTTCTGCTTTTGTGAAAAATGTTTCTATTAAATTAATATTTTGCCTGTATATATAGCTCAGACCTCTGTACAAAGGCTCAACTATGATTTTTGAAAAATTCACATTATTCTCAGAGTTACAACCCATTGAAATAATTATCGGCGTTTTTTTCCTAAAATTTCTTCATTCATTGTGTTCGCAGTAGCAATCAGTCATCTTGGATAGAAAACTGCAAGCGATAAATATCTGGCGCGATTTTAAAATCACGCCCAAAATGAGGTAGCAATATGATATCAATTAAATTCTAAATTTTCTTGAAAGATTCTAGCATTGCTAATTCTCCTCTGCGTAAATTTATTAAGAGTTTAATTATTAGCATTTAAAGAGAATAAAGCAATCTTTCAAAAAATATTATCTTTACGCAGCTCAAATAAGATATTTAAGAATTTCTCGATATCAAAACCATTTCAAAATCATTATTTTTAAGTACTTCAAAACAAAATGATCAAAGAAATTTCAATATCAGCAAATTTTTTTCTTTTTCACTTTTCTTTTGCGGGTAATAAATCTGATCAGATTATGAAAACGTGTTTCATTTAGCAACAGGCTTTTGGGGGAAATAGTTAAAAAAAAATTTGCTTTTGGATATCTTGTCACGTTTTACTGACGCGAATTGTAATCTGCAAATCTATCATTCAAGATGCTTATGTTCACTGAAAATAAAAGCTGAAATACTTCAGAACAATACCCAAGACTGCATTTTTTTTTTTATCGCTTACTTAACAATACATTTTTCTTGGTATAATTCTATTCTGTTTCTAAAATTCTGTTAAACTTTACTTTTAGCTAAACAGTTTCTAAGTAAATTTATATTTCAGTCAGGTTTTTTCCCTTCTCTGTTTATTTTTTATGTGAATGGTTATTGCTTGCAATATTTCTCTCTAATGTTCAGAGCCAGCGGTTCTTAAACTTCCGAATGCCACGACTCCCCTTTTTGTATCAGCCTGACATCGCAGACCCCCAAGATTTTGAATACCTCTCCCTGACTTTCAACACATGGCTAAATGATTTAAAGGTTCCTTAATAAACTTAAGACTGCCCCTCTGTAACTTATACATGCTTTTTTTAAACAGTAAACATCCAACTAAAAATATTACAAATTAATAATTTCAAATAAATAAATAATGTACTTAACTGTATTAGTTAAAAATCGTAATGAGAAGAATAGTACCACATTTCTTTACAATTGCTGTTATATCAGGTCACTCTATAACAAAAACAACAACAACAACAAAAAAAACGACGCACCAAGAAGGAGTTGCCCAAATGTAATGAAATTTCGTATGCAAAGACATTTGTACCGACCATGCAAATGATTAAAATTTGGTGTCCAATGAATGAATAACAGCGCATCGGAACTGCGCACTCAACAGGTGTCTATAAGAAGCAATTCTCAATCTAATGGTCGAAACTTCGGTTTCATTGCGCGATTTAGGATACCTTTCAACGACTAAAAAAATGACTCGCCAGAGGATTCGAGCTCATTACGAGCAACTATCAAAGTTTGAAAGAGGTCGTATCATTGGATTGAAAGAGGCAGGTTGGGCAAATCGGAGAATCGCTCGTCATGTGGGTCAAAGCGATGCGTCCTTTAGGAGATGCTGGCAAGAATGGGTGGACAGTGGCAAATTTCAGCGTCCTGATGGTAACGGCCACAGCAGATCGGGAGGACAGTTTGATTGCCAGATCAACTGTCAAAGCACCTGATTCATCGTTATCAACCATCAGATGTGTGACCCGCACACGAGTGTCCACCATGACTATTCACAGACGGCTGACAGAACTAAATTTACGCTCGTACCGACCACTACGCTACCTGCCACTCACGCCTGTACGCTGTCGAACCAGATTACAGTGGTGCTTGAGTCTATCTAGTTGGAATCATGCTTACTAGGAACATATAATGTTTAGCGACGAATCTCGCTTCCATCTATGTCCTGACGATCATCGAAGACGTGTCTGGAGACGGCCAAGGCAGCGTGCCAATCCTGTTTTCACTATTGTACGCCACACAGGCTCTCAAAAAGGAGTTATGGTCTGGGGTGCCATTTCTTTTGAAGCCGGCCCCCTTTGGTCGTCATTAGAGGCACAGTTACAACACATCGGTACGTCGTAGGCATTCTGAGAACTGTTTTGCTACCGTTCCTTTGACCTTATTTTTCAGCGAGGTAATGCCAAACCACATACCATACGTGTTGCCATGAACTGTCTGACAGGTTACCAAACACTTCCTTGGCCAGCCAAGATCTCCAGATCTCTCTCCAATCAAGTATTTCTGGGATATGATGGGAAAGCGATTGCATCTACCAGGTACTGTTGATGACCTGGCCCGACAATTGGAGCAAATTTGGCAAGAAATACCGCAGGAGACCATCAAGGTGCTTTATCACTCTATGCCACGTCGTGTGGTAGCATGCATCCAGGCTAGAGGTTGGTCAACACCTTATTGAGGTCGTTACTTTGTAACTATGTAACTCTGAAATAAAGCATTCAATTTTTCTGAAATTTTAATCATTCTCTATTCTGTACATAATCTTTCTACCCACCAATTTTTGTCTATATTGGATAACTCTTTCTTGGTGCGTCGTTTTTTTTTATTATTATTATTATTATAGAGTGTATTTAAAATATGCAGTCTCGATTCCGGTTCTATGCTTTCGAAACGATTTCCGTACTAATTTTTAAGATAAAGAACAACTGAAAATGTTCTTTCACATAAATAGATACCTAGTTTGAAAAGGCATCAAAATTTTCAGAACTTTCGTGGACAACTCGAAACAATTTTCCTGTACGTGACCCAAAAGTTTGGAAAGGGTTTATAAACCAATATCAAAGCTCCATCTGTGGAAATTACAGTCAGCTGTTCTTCAACTGATGTGAGTCCATCCTTTTTACACACATCTTCTGCAAACGGATCTCGAATACAGTTATTTTTACTTTCTGCGACAGGAAAATATTCACGGAAACTTTGCTTTATATTTAGTAGATGTTGCGTAGTAAGCATCGTGTCTTCTTCAGAGATACTCTTCTCGTTAGAATGGAAAAAATCTTTCCGATTGGGAGAAAGAGAAATGCTTCAAAATCTCTTCGAAATAAGACGATGATGCCCAATTCTAACTTTTGAACAATCCCTTCGATTTTGCCTTCAACTTGAACAAGTAATATAAAAAAAAAATTTTTAACGTCAATTCCTACTTAGTTAGAAAAGCGAACTGGCGCCATCTTGTGACGGGCTCACGCGTCTTTTCTGTAACATAACCTCTAGGTTCTTTGACGGCCAAGATTAATGGCAAATCTTTTCCAACCAAAATCCAAGAAGTAAAATACGATTATGAAATGCAAATAAGATAGCTTTTAAAAGAACAGAAGTTTCAGTAAGCAGTATGGCAATTTAGGGAAAGTTATGTTTGGAAGAGATACGAGTGTGAATTGACGGCCTATCGTAAAGTTACCAAGATATCGAGCCATTACTACAAGGGGCATACCATTGCACGCGCGCCCAGGTGTTTCGTACCGTGGCCTAATCTTATTTTGGATTAAGGTAGGACTGATTATTTGATATTAGGACTTGTAATATTATCAGAATTGAAAGCAGGCGGATAATATAATTATTTAGATAAGTGGTCTAAGTTACGCGATCCAGTTTAACTATGGCTGTGTGTTTGGTTTATTAGATTCTCACTTATTAAAATTTATCTAAATTATTAGAGATTTAAGTTATATTCTTAATAAAGTCATATTAAGAATTTTAAAATGTCTGATCATTTTGAGACAATATCACAATCTGTTGCACCTAGTTGTAACTACGACAGAAATAACGCAGAATAAATTTTAAATTAAAATTTAATTAATGAATAAAAGTTTGAAAAAACTGTATTGACACCAAGTGTCATCCACTACAAGTTTAAAAAAATTTATTTGAACTTGAATGGATGAATAGAAAGTATTTTATTAACGATTGGAAATTTGAACAAGATATATATAGGGAAAGAGGGAACTAACAGAAGGAATTGAAAAACAGTAGCATGTGCTCCTTGAAGATACAAACAATGTAAATGCTATGTTGTTGCAAACAAAGTAAATGCTATGTAGTTGCAAACAATAAAAAAATGAATTATTATTCTTGATCGAAATACATGTTTTAATAGTTGTTGTGTTTTTGCTGGGGCAGTTATAATGATCTAGTCTTGGATGGCATATATTTCAATTTTTCCACGAAACTTTTTAGAGTTTGTAAAAGAGAGAAATCTTAACTTTAACCCCTGTGACGTTTTCGCGTCACACAGCTGAAAAATTGGCTTCTTTTTATGGATATAGGATAACCATGTTTCTATGCACACGTTCACCCCTAAATATTGCGAAGTCCTATCTTCTGTCATCGCCCCGGCAACCTTTGATCATGAAAAAACCCCATTCCGCTCACGAGCTGTATGTAATTCGACGATAAAGGAGCGATTGACCCCATTCCAAAACCCTGGAGAGGGCCAGTGGCGTAACGTATACCCCCGCAACTCTTGCATTGCAGAAGGGCAGGATTCTAGGGGGCCCAAAACCTGTCTGACACCAAGTACGTTCTCTTTGTAAGATCTGCCTTGGGGCCCAAAACCTTATTTTGCAGGGAGCCCTTAATATTCTCCGTCGCGCCACTGGAGAGGGCAGAGGAAGTCTGTTGGGAAACATCGAATAAAATGGTTGTGACCTCCTCCCACACAAATATTATATTCTGAACTCTAATGAAATAACCAATGTTTTAAATAACTTCAATTTAAATGTATATACTGTAATTAATATATATATATATAGCTGTGACGTAAATAAAAACACATATTTCAATTCATGATTCTCATGCTAACATTAAATTTCTCAAACGTCACGCTGTGGACCCCCTAGAAAGGCGTTGGAGACCTCCTAGGTGTCCGTGGCTACATTTTAAGAACTGCTGTTCTAAGCAATTGAAAATAGTTTTTCAGAGAGATTTCAAACACCAATTTAAAAAAAAAATCTTGAATGCTGATTCTAATTTGGATAAATGAAGCTCAATGAGAAAAAAAAACTAATGGTAAAATAAATTGTTTAAAAAAAGTTACATTGTAAATAAAAACAGTGATTGCAAAAAAGAAAATAAATTTGTCAAACATAGATCTTAAATAGCAATACAGGCTTAATGCTAACAATTACGCCAAAGGTAAATTATGAATACAAGGAAGCTCAAAAAAAATTTTCGTATCTGTATAAAAGTAATCACAGTAAAAGGTCATCGCGAAGAAATCTTTCGCTGTTCTTGTATGTCGAATTCTAAATTAAAATTTCTTATAATTCATTCATTTCGAACTCAAGACAAAAGTTCGAAATTTTGTGCCGCTACATTTAAGCGATTCAAAATATTTGGTAGTAACTGATATAACTGACGAGGGTAAAAACACGCGGTGCAAATCCTGTCTTTAAGCCCATTTTGGTCTGAGGTCGAATGTTTCTCACAAATGTCTCCGACCTCCCTCCTCCCTCTGTCTTTTGATGAATGGAGATCACGTGATGGCCAAAGGTGGTGTAGGAAGATGACATTTTACCAAAGTCCAACCCAGGAAGCGATAAGCACCACGATGGCGAGGCTAGAGTAGATATGAAAGTTAAGGCATTATTTTTGTTCGACAAAGAATATTAATAACGGTTTTTTAATTCAACTGGAAGATAACTCCGCCAAGACGACGTGTGTACACTACTTTATCTGTAACAATGATGATGAGAATGGTTGATAGCGGCTTCAATTCACAAATAGATAGGAAGAATTTTGATGGTTGTGTGTGAGGGCATTTGTTTATGAAAAAGATGATGCATTCTTAAAAACTTTTCCATTTGCGTAATTAATAAGGTACCCAATTTTTTAACAATGAAAAGGAGGCCGAAAAATTTAAGAAAAAATTACAACGTAAACATATGAAACATTTTATTAATTCGAACAAAAATACACTGATTACGCTTACATCTCTTTTAACTATTTACTTAAACGAGTATTTTTCAATTAAATGAACTTTTGTTGTCAATATATCATTTTTTTTTAATTTATTGAAAATTTCGGAGCAAGAAATATCCTTCATACTGAATTTCACGGTAAGTGCTGCGGCTGAAATATCTACATTCAATCTTAATTTTTCATTTGTCCAAAAATCCTTACCATTTGGAAAAAGCTCTTTCAACTGCTGTATTAGTTCCAGGGCAGCACAACGTAAATTCAACAAGAATAACTAAATTTTCATATGAAATGTGTTCACGTCAGAAGTGGTTAAATATTTCAACATGCTGATTTTCAAATTGTTCTTACTTTATCAGAATTTAAATATATACATTAAGTCTTCTAATTTCTTCAAACAGACAATTGTCATCGATTTTAATATCAGTCATTTCTTCCGGTAAAAACTCAACACAATTTTCTATATCTGCCCGATTTACTTGCGATGAAGTCCAAAAACACCATTGAAAACTATTATTTCCTGTGGTATTTGTTTTAAACCGTTCTTCGAGATATCGGAAACACGTTTGATAAAAATTCTGCATATGTGAGTAAACTTTTCCGTTATGCCCGATTTGATTCTTCTAAGTTTGACAATTTTCTTTTTATCATTAAATGAATAAATTTTTCTTCAAATCATAATTTTTATTGAAGGACAAAATCGCTCAAAATAAACCTAACTTCTGCAGCTGAAATATGTTTACCCTCAATCTTTTGAATCGTTTTTTTTTGGAAAATAGATGCCTGATTAAGTAAAAAATACATTGATATCTCTAATAATTCATACTGTGCCAGCACATAACGCGTAACAGTTCGACCTAGCATCTCTGAATAAAGAGATTAACATATTAATTTTCAAATATTGAAAAGGAGGACAGGTAGGAGGTCACTTTTCGAGGAAGGACAAAACCTATAAAAGGAGGACGATTGATCACCTTATAATTAATAACCAGTTTTTAAATTTAACACTCTATCGTTTTATTTCCAGATCATTTCTTCATAAAAGCAAGTGTAATCTAAAAAAAAATTAAGTCAATTCCTACTGAGGTCAACAAAGAAAAATTTTATTTTAGTTACTTTTTATTAAATAATTGCAATTTATATAAATACGTACATACATATGACAGAATCACAATATTAAGTGGCAATTAATTTTCATTAACTATCATTGTCATCCAAAACAATCGTGTATATAAAATTTCAGTTCAACTGAATGCTTTAAAATGTGAGGCAAAAAAACTTTTAAAGTTTTGATCCAAGTCGCTAAAAATGAAGCCAACGTGGCTTGATCTGTATTCTTTAAATAATTAGTTTCAGTTAATTAATTATAATTATATATATATATAAATTATCGTATTTTTACCCAAAATAATAGTGTATATAAAATTTCAGCTCAACTGAGCGCTTTAAAATGTATTTTATTAACAATTGAAAATTTGAACAAGATATATGGAGAGAGTGTGAACTAACAGTAAGAATTGAAAAAAAAAAGAGAGAAATATCCGTATCGCAAATATCTATGACAGAAAAAAACCCGTGACTCAGATTCATTCACTTTGCCTTAAATTATGAGCAGAATATTTATTTTAAAATGAGTTCTTCAACAATTAAAAATTTTCTTTTAAAAATATTAAATGGATAATGCAACAAATATTAGAATCTAACCATCCGCTTCGCTAGGTTTTTCATTATATTGTATGATTATATATTGTTTTTCAAAATTATTTTCATATAATTCTCCATTGAGATTTCACTTCTAGACTTATAAAGAACAGGACTCTGTAAAGGGTCTATTCGCGTTCTTCCAACTATTCCTCTTGGGGAATAATGGACCTTTAAAAATTATTCTATTAAAAACTTTCCTCCGAAGAAGAAGACGTGATTATTCAAATCAAGGCTTGTATTTAAAGATTAAACTTTCAAGTTCGAGAGAGAGAGAAGTGGTTAGAAACTAACAGGATAGCAAGTAGTAACTAACGTAAAGCGGGGCGAGAGCGCTTATTAGATTATTTAATTAATATTAATATTGACGATTTGGTCAATTAGTTGTTAAATTGGATTCAGTCGATTTGAACTAAATTACGTTAGAAATTATCTTCGCTTATAAAAAGGTGTTTTGCCTGGACGTGTTAAGTGTAAGTGATCCGATTTATTATTATGACTCCCATTAACTCGTCTACTTCGCTATTGCTTCCCATATTTATCAATTGCTACATTTCTTGGGTTGTTGAATTTGTGTCGTTGTTGAAAATTTGTTAATAACTAGAGTTTGCATTGACTATGGCTCATCTTCCTTCTGATCCTCTCACACTAATGAATGGCAACGACCCTCCATTACAACTCGAACTTTTAAAACGGAAATATATTTATCTTTTACGCCCCATAATGAGTTGATTTCCGCAAACCCTCTTTTTAGTGGATCTCAACACAACAAAAAAAGCACTATTTGCACATATCAGGCATGTAGGTCTGATAACACAAAAACGAGAATTTTGTAAATCTATTACGCTCCCAGTAATCCTAGACCCACCCCCCACCTTGGGAATCAATTCCAGGAAACCCTGTCCTTAGCGGATTTGTAATTAAGAGAAGAAACGTGTTTTCCAAATTTCAAGTCTGTTAGTCTAATAATTTGAAAATTGAAATTTTTATTTATTTATACCTGACTCGCGGAACCCGCCATGGGCGTCGATTTCCGCAAAACCCGTTCTTAACAGATCTCTACGGAACGAAAGAAGCATGCTTGTCAAATTTCAAGTACGTAGGTCAGATAGCTCTATAGATATCGTGATGAGGGATGGAGTGAGTGTGAATTGCTTTTCTCTTTTAAAATTAGATTATATAAGTATTTTTTAATTACTGGCTTAAACAAGGGTAATTCTCATAATATTTGTGGTATACAGAAGACATATCTAACTATTGGACATGAAAAGATACTATCAGTTGTTATTAAGATTTAACATTTAAAAGATCGCCATAAATATTTAAAATATTGTTTATTTAATATTTAAAAGATTGTGCAGCGAATTATTAAATGTCAGCAAAATATCAAGAGTAGTGAAATGGAAAAATGGATCATTGATGAAAGAGACGACGTTGTTTCGATATATCTACATATAAAAATGCTCTCTAAAAACAAATTAAAGAAAAAAAAAATAATTAGTAAATGTTAGCTTACCCGCCTAACGGGATGTAATCGTAACTTCAACACTGAAAAATTATGTACTAAGCGTTTTTTAATTATTCCACCAATCACAAGATTCGTCCACTTAAATCATGTGAAATTTGGAACTTCCGGTCTGTGTTTCATATAAAAACCGACACTCTCTGGAAAATTTGTCCCGTTTCTCGTCCTCGTAATGTGAAACGCGCGCGTGTCTTTTTTTGTGATATTCGTTCAGTGTGTCGCCTAAATTTTTATTTGTGTTTGTTTTTAAATGTACAATAAACTGTGGATTTCCTTCTAAAAAGAATGCCTCGTCAATACAACCATAACAGCATCAATAGTATAAATATGATCATCAATAAAGAAATCCTTACAACTCCGGTACACGACACACACATATACAGTGGGCCACAAAAGTGTTCGTACACTTGCAATTTCTTATAAAATTTAATGTTTTCGACTAATAAAAATTAATATATTGTGATTGTAATTTTTTTGATGTGATATCTGCAACTTGTTCTTAATGGAATGACACAATTAATTTTTTAAAAATAGTATAACTATTTTTTTAAAAAAATTAATAATCAAAAAGCTAATAAAAAATTACGCCACTAAAGTCTTCGTACACTTAACAAAAATCCCAAATTAGCTTTAAATATTGTATTTCTTTCTTAATTTAGTACTTAGTAGGATATCTTTTAGTGTCCACAACAACTTTTAAGCGTCTTGGTATAGATTTAATCAGTTT
>BMAV01000222.1:46182-56437 GCA_019973955.1 Trichonephila inaurata madagascariensis
CTTGACAAATAAACACAAAATGTGAAGTAAAAACAATAATCACAGAAGAATGGAGGAAAATCGATGCGGAAATTACAAGAAACTGATTAAATCTATACCAAGACGCTTAAAAGTTGTTGTGGACACTAAAAGATATCCTACTAAGTACTAAATTAAGAAAGAAATACAATATTTAAAGCTAAGTTGAGATTTTTATTAAGTGTACGAAGACTTTAGTGGCGCAATTTTTTTAGTAGCTTTTTGATTATTAATTTTTTAAAAAAAATAGTTATACTATTTTTAAAAAATTAATTATATCATTCCATTAAGAACAAGTTGCAGGTATCATAAAAAAAATTACAATCACAATATATTAATTTTTTTTAGTCGAAAACATTAAATTTTCTATGAAATTACAAGTGTACGAACACTTTTGTGGCCCACTGTATATATCATTATCCTTAATCTTATTTTCATCTGATTTAACAGTTCATTTTTTAATTAATTCGCATGATAAAAAATTTAAAGAAAAAAGAAAGACATTCTTTTCCAAGAACCATATAACATGCTAAAAGATAATTGTATGATGAAAAAATACTTGCCCTTATATTATCATTTACTCATTTTTTTACCGGCTAGGTGGTGTGGTTGCTTTTGTCGCACCCAAGGTTGCGGGTTCGACACCAGTCCAAGTCGGTGGATTTTCATGATGCAAAAAATTGACATTGGTCATGTCGTATGATTATACGGCATGTAAAAGATCCCTAGAGTGTCTGTTTGGATGCTCTCGTTAAAATTAAATCCTGGTACAGGTTCGCATCGTCAGAGCTCAGGTGCCTTCCTCTAGGGAGGAAACTGGGCGTCAAAATTACCTGCGGTGATTGGTATCCGCCTATAGGGTACTGCACTAAAAAGTGATACAAGCTTGCGGGAATGTACTAGGTCTGCAATGGTTAATGATCAAATCGCAGCCCATTAGAAAAAAATATATATATTATCATTTTAAAACATTTTTAATGCTATCGTTCAGATTTTAAATAAAAAAAATAAGTAGTTAAATTTTTACATTTATACTACCAAAAATATTAGTAAATATTTCATACAAAGTTTCTCTAGCATTCTTTCTTTCGTCCCTGTAAGCCAAATGCTTAATTTCACTTACATTTCCTACATTAATTCTATGATTTTTATTCAGTAATAAACTTTATTAAGCCCAGTAGCTGAATGGTTAGTGCTTTGCGCTGCCACACCACAGGTCCGAGGTCTAATCCCCGGGCTGGGCAAGGTTAACACAGCCTTTCAGGGGGCCGATAAATGAGTACTAAGCTTGCTTGGGAACTTAACACTGGAGGTTTCACGTCAGACTGACCACCTGACCGAAACATCTGCTCATGCACCTCAGGGCCCAAGGTCGCGTATATACTGAATTTGGCACAGTAAGCCTTGGCCCTCATGGGCTGTTGCACCACTGAGTTAAGTTAATAAACTTTATTATACTAATTTAGAAAACTGTTTGAATTAAATGACCAAATATAATAAAAATAATCTACACTCATGGACAAAATAAGCGCACCTAGAAGGTGTCGTCAAAATGAAACGAAATTTTACATACGTAATGACTACTTTGATATAAGTAAAAGATTAGAAAATCAAAGAAAAAGGATCATTTATTTCAGAGAAAAAGGCAAAAAAAAACGGAGGATTTAACACCCTGTTGAATGCGATATGATCGGGCATTGAGGCATACAAGTTCTGTATGATGTTTTGAGACATTTCGTTCCATATATCCTGCAACCTTGCCTCTAATTCGTTCAAAATCGTGGGATGCCCAACTCTCCGTCCCAAGTGATTCCAGATATGCACGATTGGAGACAAATCTGGGGATCTGGTAGGCCAAGGAAGGGTATATCATTGCGGAGACAGTCTTGTGACACCCTTGACGTGTGAGGCTGAGCATTGTCTTGTTGAAAAAGGACTCCTGGGAGTCGTTGCATGAGTTGTAACACATGTGGTTGCAGAATGTCATGGACATACCGCTGAGCTGTCATGGTGCCATAGATCAATACTAGGCTGACCGTGTATTGTAGGCAATGGCACCCCATACCATCACACCATCTGTGGGAGCGATGTGCCGCTGTAAAGCAAAAGCAGGATTGAGGCGTTCACCACGGGGTCTCCACACACGAACACGATTGTTATCACTGCTGAGATTGAATCTGGATTCGTCGCAAAAAAAGAATTGGTTCCATTCCGCTGCAGTCCAGTTTCCTCGTGCGCGGCACCACTCCAAACGGAGGCGTCGATGGGGGGCATCAAGGGCACCACACGTAATGTGCGCCGCGATCCCAAATGTCCTCCAGCCAGGCACCATTGTATAGTTCGAGAAGACACAGGGAAGTGTGAAGGTGCTTCCTGTGCCTGAAGAGCGGCCGATGAAGCAGTTAGCTGTACGCATGCATTTCTTACGATGCGGTGGTCTTCTCGACGACTGGTCTGTCGATGGCTTCCTGAGCCTGGTCTTCGTGTAAATAACATCTCTTGGATCCACTGGTCTCAACACAATCAGAGCTGCCTAATTGATGAGCTACTCGCCTAACTGACCACCCAGCTTTCATCCTACCGATGATTCTCCCCCTCTCAAACTGCGACAGCTCCTCATATTGTCTTCGAAAACGGCGTAATGGCATGACTACCTCATCTCTTCCTCTGTAAACGATTCAGCACACTCAAACAAGCTTTGGTTACCTGTTTTATAATCCACGGAGAACTACGTTAGACGCCCTCTGCGGAATATACGTCATTAGCAATCACGCTGCATTTCTGATTATTTGCATATCTCCCCGATATGTACCTTCATGCCAAGTTTCGTTACGATCCCACAATTATTTCTTGTTGCGCTTATTTTTTTTTTTTGTCCATGAGTGTATTTTGTGAAATGATTCTATCTTTGCAAAAATAAATAAATAAATAAACTATCGCATTGTAAAAAACTTGATCTTATTGAAATTAAAAGTAAAAAAAGAAAAAGTTTGCAATCCACTATACCAAAACTTAAGAGTTACACAACGTAACTTCTAATTTTCTCTAATTTATACGAAGGCACACATTTTTTAAATAGAAAACGTTCTAAATTTATTTCACTAGTCTTTGGGAATTAGTAGAAAGAAATATACCATCTCTTGAATATGAACGTGGAAAATGACACACCTCGTTGTTTCTCGTATGTTTTTTATTTGTTTATAAAACATCTGTATCTACTACTCAGTGGTGAAACGTGGTGATCTTTCACAATAAACAAAGTAGTTGAGGAGAAATAGAATCAGATGCATTTATTCAACACGTAAGAAGTGACGAAGATAAATATACCTTCAGTTTCACCTTCTGGAATTTCCTATATGACGCGCATTTCCCCCACTCAAATATATGCAGATCACGATGTCAATTCCGCATATAATGCGTGTCAAGTTTCACGTGAAGTTTTTCTTTTTTCTATGGCATCGATTATTGCTATACTATATAAAGGCACCGTGATCTGCTTGTTTCGATGGGGCATTATTACGGTTGTAAAGGCAGTGTTAGTATGATTTAAACGGCATATATCGTCAGTCTAATTATCAGACTGCGTAACTCCATCTGGGATGCTAATTTGATACAGTAGGGCTAGGCGCCAAGTTGTTGTTTATGTTCGCCAAGATAGTCTATAATATTAGAATATGGTTTACTTTGATATTTTTATCGTGCGATAATGTGGTTGTCATGGGGATAACGTATATTAGTGTTAGTTTTTTTTCGCGGGATCTCTGCTTAGCAAAAGTAACACATTGTTACAAATTTTATGTTATGAACGCTTAAAATAGTGTAAATAATTTATATCTGGAAGTGTAATACTTTAATATTACTTTCTGTTGTATTTATTTTATGTTAAAATCTTGCCACACCATCTCTCCCTTCGAAATCTAGTTTTATTATGAAGTAAAAAAGTAATGATTACACTGACCGAGGAATAAATTAAAAGCGGAGCGCGCACTGAGGCATGGCGTAGACAAAACAAAAGGATTAAGGAATCGCGCCAAAAAGCGCTTGGCGCGTTGCACTGCTATATCAAATCAGTAACACCGAAGGAGTTACGCAGTCTGATAATTAGGCCGACGATATGTAATATTAGAATATAATTAAATTACAGATTTACTGTCTTTAATGAAATAGTTTTGTATTTAATGTGCAAATCAATGCTTAACCTTGAAAATTCAACTTTTTATATGTTAAAAGTAATAAATTTAATGTTTGAAGTTTTTTCAGCCATTGATTTATTTAGAAACTTGTAAATGGTTTTTTTTTAGTCACTTTGAAAATGATCGTATAACGTAACATATAACGTAAAATATAGCACTAAAAACATAGCTATTTGTAGTTTTTCGAAATGCATGACAGTACAGGATTGTCCATAATTCCTTCCAAGGTTTCGGAACGCTACAGTAAAAAAAACTCAGTCGAGAGAGAGAGAAAATACAACAAAAAGGAACAAGTGAAAGAGTAGAGACAAAATTCTAGTTTTATTTACATATTTTTTACATGTGTTCTGTAAGTGAACTCTTGTTCCACACACACAGTTCCTGCTGCACTGTACTCAACACGATAATATCAACGTTATTGAGACAGCACGTGCGATATTAATCGAAAGAAGGAATTTTTCCCCACACGCCGACTGAAAGGGGAGAATAAATGCTGATGACTAACTTTTCCCACGACAGCACGGGATTGGCTATTGGTATCCCACACCCCACGCTTCCACGGGATTAAGTTTTCGTGTTGGTGTTATGTTTCGCGATGGCGTGGGACTCGGCAGCGAGTATTCACACGTCTATTTTAGATTCATCAGCTTACATATGTTCTTTCCTCGCTGCATTAAATACGTCTACGCTCCACGATCTAGCAGTCGATCTCTCAAGCATTCAACTTGACAATTTTGTGTTACATGTGTTCTTGTAAAAACAGTAATCTACTATATTTCAAAAGAGGAGTAAAATGTCAAAAACAAGTGTTAAGAAAAGAAAACATTCAACTTTAATACAGAATGGCCACACTTACGTCACTTGGTAGAACGCAACACCTTAAGGTATCCGACTACGTTCGGAACCATGATTTTAAAAAAGCGCATAAATGTATAATTTTCATGATATTTAGTGTTACTTAGATTAGAATACATGTATAAAATTGTTTTAAGGACATTATGACAAAAAAAAATTATTTAAATACAATATTTTGGCAAAAAATGAACTTAGAATAACCTTTTTCCCAAATGTTCTCCTTTTGTAAAAAATGCTTCTATTGTATTAATATTTTGCCTGTATATAGCTCAGACCTCTGTACAGAGGCTCAACTATGATTTTTGAAAAATTCACATTCTTTTCAGAGTTACAATCATTTGAAATATTTATCGGCGTATTTTCTTAAAATTTCTCCCTTCTGTTTTCGTAAAACATGGATAAACCGACTTCCTAGTTATGCGTTTCAGAAATTCTAATTGAGCCTCTGTACAGAGGTCTGAGCTGTATACAGGCAAAATATTAATACAATAGAAGCATTTTTTACAAAAGGAGAACATTTGGAAAAAAGGTTATTCTAAGTTAATTTTTTGCCAAAATATTGTATTTAAATATTTTTTTTTATCATAATGTCCTTAAAACAATTTTATACATGTATTCTAATCTAAGTGACACTAAACATCATAAATATTATCCATTTACACGCTTTTGAAAAATCACGGTTCCGAACGTAGTCGGATGCCTTAAAAACATTAGAAATAGCCCGAACCCTGGAAATGTCTACCCCTCCCTGCTTTAAAGTTTGAGTGTCTTTTTGGAAAAACTAGTAAAAAAAAATTTTTTTTTTCTTGACAGAAAATAAATATATAGGTATAATGTAGATGTGTTCCTTTCTTATGCTAGTAATTATTATTTGCAATTTTAATTGTGTGTGTGGGGACGGGGAGTAAAAGTTATAAGAAAAACCATTTTACAAAAAAAGTGTAAATGATATGTTCAGATGTTTCTTTTGAATTTCAAAATATTAAAATCAAATTAAATAAAATTGTCATACTTACTAGCATAAGAATGGCTAAAAATTCAGTTAGGTTTAGTATACCATGAAGCATATTACAGCACGAAGTTCTGCATTACAGTTCCTACAATAGTATCTTCTTCCTTTCGTTATCTTTTTAACCCTCTCATCTCTTTTACTGTAACAACCGCTGCTGTAAATAAGTTCAATTATATAATGGAGTCTATCTTTTTTTACTAGAATGAATCTCAGACGGGCATTAGAAATAAAACAACAATTTGGCATACCCAAATTTGCCCCGGTAACTTTCGCACTCGGGTATATGCATTAAGACAATAGCCTTCAAACTTTTTCGATTCATTGAACCCTTTAAGCCAGTGATTCCCAAAGTGGTCTATATCGACCCCCAGGGATCTATGACGACCTGCAAGGGGTCCACGTCAGCAAAAGAATCATTTTGGGGTCCATAAGATGTAAATAGGGGTCCACTATCTCTCATTAAACCAAATCGTGAATTTAATTTTAATAGGAAATTTAATCAACTGGAAATCAGACCTATTTAACAGATTTATTTACTAAATTTAATTAGATTAATTTGCAATTTCAAGGCGAAAACACTAATTTTACTAAACAAGCACCTCATTTCAGTTTTTCTTGCTAGAAAAGCTAAATAAGTATAATATTGGACGTCACAAATATTTCCAGTTTCTCAATTGTTACAGACAATCTGACGAAAAAGACATTTTAGCCTACGTTCAACATTTAAATGTCCTTTATTTAGATTTTGAAACTAGGTTTGAGAAAGCTTTGACTATGGTATACCACAATAGGCAATGAATTCATATGGTCAAAATGTCAGATTACAAAAATTAGGCACTAACACAGATCTTAAAGTAAAGTTTAGAAACGCGCGGATGTCAGCAGTTTTGGCTTTAAAAAAAATATATATATATATACCGGTTATTTATCCCAAATTATGGAATATCTTGGAAAGTGTATAATTATTTTTCCGATAGAGAAGGAGTTTCGGTACCTTTCCCCTATCTCCAAAACAAAAAAAGAAAAGACTGGACACTATTAACTGAGGAGATATTTAGGGTTAATCCTGACAAGATTGTTGCCGAATGTTGAAAATTGATTATTACACCCCCGGATTCATCCTCCCACTAAAAGCATTTGTTTGTTGCTCAGTTATTTTATATAACAGTTATTTTATGCATTAATTAAATTTTAATTTAATTAACTAACATGTGTTTTCTTAAGTTTTAAACACCATATTCTCTATAGTAGCTCCATACCTGCTGTCAAAACACTTTTAAGTTGTTGAATTTACAAAAAATTAAATATTAGGTAAATAGGAGGTCTATAAAGACCGAAAAACCTGGCAAAGGGTCTATGAGGCAAAAACGTTTGAGAACCTCTGCTTTAAACTATCGTGTTTTCAGGGAACCCCATTTCCCCCTAGTAGAATACTTCTTTAAATAATATTTAAATAGATCAATATATTATACGTATTTCGGAAAGGCAATTTTAAATATACTGTATTTTTTCAATTCCAACTATTAGCTCACAATATCTCTATATATTTATTTATTTATATATTTGTTTATTCATTTACCTTGGTGGAATTTTCAATCGTTAATAAAATACATTTTAACGCACTCAATTGAGCTGAAATTTTATAAACAGGATTATTTTGGATGACAATACAAAAATATAATAAAAATTAATTGATTAAAACTAATTACTTAAAGAATTACAAATACACACACACACAACCACATTGGCATCCTTTTTGGCGACTTGTGTCAAACTTGAAAAAGTTTTTTTCTCACGCTTTAAAGCACTCAGTTGAACTGAAATTTTATATACACGATTGTTTTGGATGACAATTACGATACTTTAAAGATAATTAATAAAAATTAATTACCACTTAATGTTGTGATTCTGTCATATGTGTTTACATATTTATATTAATTGTAACTATTTATAATAAAAAGTTGCTAAAATAAAATTGTTGATCTAAGTAGGAATTGACTTTAAAAATTTTCTTTTATATTACTTGCTTATTAAAATTTTTAACATAATATTAATGCGAAATTTACACCGCACATTAATGATATTAATTTGTGATCCAAGCGTCCATGCATTACATTTAGTAACTGGGATATGTGACTGCTTGCATTTTTTTACACAAACTGTCCAAGTCCAGGCCTATTGAAATTATCTGCCTTCGCATTTCCTACACTCGTTTACATAATTCTCTTTCATATTTAGTTTTTGTAGCCTCTCTCAGAAAGTTTTCACTTAAAGTCATTGTTTTGAATAGTATTAAAATGTTTATATCTATGGGAAAAATCAAATGTATATTTTGTGTGAATTTGCAAACTAAAATTTAGAAGCTGTTTTCTTTAAATTTGGATTTTTAACATCAAATCTTTTGTTATGTATATAAGTTGTTCCCTCCCCCTTATTATAAGTGTTTTTTTTCCCATAAATATAAAAAGGTGCATTTTCCATTACAAAACTATTTAGTTGTACAAAACTTTGCACTAATGAGAGTGAAATTATTTCGTGGAACCTGGGATAGAGCAGACAGTAGAATATTCACAATCTAGCAGGTGGAACATATAAAGAAAAAAAAAAAAACGCGTTTTAGTATTCTTTTATTATATTACAATAAAAGTTTTAAAAGAAATGAATTGTATTACGCGTAAACAAAATTTTCAGTTTTAATGACTGGGAGGAGATTTAGTCGCGGAGAACGTGAATCCATCTTGCATACACATTTATAATTTTCATTTAGATTTTTTTATTATTATTATTGTGAGACTCGTGGAACCCCTGGCTATGCGTCATGGAACCCCAGGGTTCCGTGGAACATAGTTTTAAGGCCACTGGTATCCGACTAGGTTCGGAGATAAATTTTTCAAAAATTGATTTTCTGAATAATTGTATTGTTTTAAAGAACATAAATAGGCTTAAAAAGTTATAATTATTAAATAACTAACATGCATCGCCCTTTTTTTAAAATTTTTTTTAAAAATTATTTTTAGGAAAATTTAGCAAAATTTTTGAAGTTAAGAAAAACGTGATAAATAAAAATAAACTGCACATTATATGCAATTTTAACGTCATTGACACACTTCTTGATCCTTCTGAAGTGTCACAAACCGCAGGATAAAAAATATTTTAAAAAATAAATATTTTATTAGCATTTAAATTTAATGGTCATGATTTTTCTCGTCAAAATTACTGCATGTTCTAAGTTAAAAATGGCTGTAAAATGTGATTAAATGTAGCTGTCTTAAAACCTGCGGTTTGTTACACTCTGAAGGGCCCATAGCATATATGTTATAAATTTCATTGCCTTTGATTGGATTATTTAGAACATATCCCGTTTTTCGTGCACATATTAGCATGAAAAGTTCATTCTTCAAAAAACGAATTAAAAAATATTTTTATTAGTTAGATAAAGTAAATGCTATAAAAAGAACTTAAAAACTCTCTAGTTTTATGTATTAAACCTTCTTCCTCAATAATTCATTTCTGTTTTCCCTAATGACCCAAACAACACCAAACATCACCTAAAAAGCACTTACCTTAAGGCAGTGATCCGCATCCCCCGGTCCGTAGATCAAATGGTGCCGGGCCGCCTAAAGAACATTAAAAACTATTGCCATATTATTTAAAGTGGTGCATTTCTCTCGGATTTGCGCAATTTTCCACGGAAATCCCTTTATATTCCACGTTAAATTACTTTTATTCATTTTTGGTGTAATTATATTTTATTCTGAAGGCATATTTAAATGTAACTAAATTAAAATTGTTAAATCAAAACAAACTAAAATATAAACAATCAACGTGTCCCACCCTCAGCGGGCTGCGGTAAAATTATTAAATTATGGGATTAAATGATTATGTCATAAGATGAGAAAATTTCGCCTGATTGAAATTTAAGAACCTGCGTCAGTAGTTTCTTCCACTATCTATGCAAAATTCCTGCATACTTTTCAGCCGAAAATTCTTGATAGATTTTAAATTCTTCTTTCTAGATCATAATTTGCAGTATTGTTCTCCGAGTTGCGTCAAGAAAAGAACAAAGTTCGAGCAAAGTCTTATCTTAAATGTTTGTTTGCAAAGTTCCAAGACCTTGCGCTCAAATATAAACTTCTATTCGTAAACAGAAAATACTTTTGAGTGCAATATTAATGCG
>BMAV01000222.1:57854-74162 GCA_019973955.1 Trichonephila inaurata madagascariensis
CTTAAAACTTTAAAATCGTCCTCCACACAATTATCCCATCTCAATTTGAACCTACCCCTAGTTCTAGTTCCAATAAGTTTGTAATTGAAGGTTCTCAGTGTCAAGAATGAGGAGTCTATACGGCACAGATCTGGCCCGCAAACCTCAAACTACCTAATTCCAAATTATGTCGTAGTCTCCACAATCCATTCTGACTCACAGCACCAAAGATACATCTAAGAACCCTTCATTCAAAGATGGCTGCTGTTCAGCCTGTGTCCAAGTCCAAGTCCAAGTTTCAGATCCATAGGTAAGTACGGATCTGATAATTGTATTATGTAGCGTAATTTTTGTATGCCTTTAAATCAATTTTTGCTTTAAGAAAGCTCTTAGACCACCCAAGACAGAAATTAACAGCAATAATGCGTCTTTTAATTTCAGCATAAATATCGTCTAGAATGTTAATGTTTGAGCCTAAATAGCCACTTCAAACTTGTAATTTTCAGTTTGCAGATATTTAAAACCTACTGAAGTTTTTGAAGGCATGTATTTAGTTTTGTCTCTTCATTAATAAATTAAAAGAAACTTTTTAGCCGACTTCTTAAGGCTATGCCTCTGACAAAGCATTTTTAGTAGGAACAATGATTTCTATGTCGTCGGCATAAGCAAGAAGCTGTACAATGTTGGTGAAAATAGTGCTCCTAGTGTTAATGCCAGAGTTGCGAATGGCCCATTCCAGATAATTTGGCATTCTTTGATTCTAAGCTATAAACGAGTTTTAATATTTTGCTTTGTCTAATGTTACGTTGGTCTTATAGTGTATTTATTCCACTGTCCGCATGTTGTGACCCGCGTGAAATGCCTGTCATGTGAGTGCGACTCGCGTGAAATACCTGTCATGTGTGTGCGGCCCGGGGGAAAAAAATGTTGAGTACCCCTGATTTAATTTTATGATGCTCCCGTTGACACGCCACCACGAAATCTCGAGCGTAATATTAATCCTATGGAGTTTCTTTCTCTTATGTTTATATCTAGGGTATTGCTTTAAACTGCATGGAATAAAATGCATCTAAAAAATAGAAAAAAAATTGCATTCTTCATTATTTCGATTTGTTTTTTTTTTTTAATTTCTAAGTATTATTTAAAGTTTTGGAAACTCATATCTAGTGCATTAAAACGATCATAAAAATATTTTAAATTATCGGATAAAAAAAGTAAAAACAGGAAAATATCCTTTTTTTATGCTCTTTCAAACGCACATACTATAAAAAAATTTTTAATTATTTATTTATTTATTTATTTTTTTTTTTTGCGAGTAATTGCACATTTGGAAAGGGGGGAAGTAAACTTGTAACTCCGCCTTCTTGCGGACGGATTCATGAAATTTCCCAGTATGTTCCATTGACGAATGCTGATTTATGACTCGTTTGGTGGGTTGTGAACGAGAACTGTAGTTTTCTTAGAAATTGTAGGGGGTTAAAAGAGGATATGTGAAAAGAAAAAAAAAAAAAAAAAGAAAGAAACGTGTACTTTAAGTCCCTTCATTCCTAAATAGTAGGGACTAGTTTCTTACATACATATCAACAGTTATTTGCAGTTTTTAAAAAAAGTACAACATATACAATGTGAGGGGGGAACTATCTTTTTTTATTATTATTTTAACTGAAAAATATTTATAAAATTACTCTAAACAAGCTTTATTAATCACTAAAGTGAGCAGTGAGTAAAATAAATATTGATTATGTATGGTGGTACATAGATACTGGTATCGTGTGTGGGTGTTTTTCTGGAAAATAATACTGGAGTCCAAGCTTGTCTTTTTCTGGATATTTAATGGTAACACAATAAACTTGAATAAAACAAAATAATTTTACAAAAATTAAATCCTCAATTTAAATATTAGACTGAAAATATTCTAGTAAACAACGGCACTCTTAGAAAGCCGAAGCCAAGATCAAGATTTTAAATAGAAAATATCCGAGATAAAAACAACAGCGACCAAACGCGCTGAAGCCAGGTTCAAGATTGTAAGAGCGCCCCCTTCGGGTGCCCTTCTCCTTGATTATCAGAATGAGCTAGAGGTGTAAGAATAAATGAAGAACTAGAAGCTGCCATGATCTTAATATGACTTTATTAAGATCTTAAACTTAAACCTCTAACAGATTAGATAATAATAATATATGTGAGAGAATCTACGGTGTGGCTAAACACACAATATATATAATACCGAAATAGCGTAACCCGGACCACTATCAATAACTAACTCGCCTAAGCTCAATTCCAATGCTATCACAGATCCGAATATTAAATAGTCACTCCTACCATAATGTCGAATGAAGTAGCGATCAATCTGATCCTAGTTGAAGTTGCGGTTCACTGGAGTGCAATGGTATGTACTTTGACTTAAAGGCTCTCTGTCACGGGTAACTTCTGTTGGCTGTCACTTAACCTTTCAAAAACTCTTTACACTTGAATCACGGACTATCATAACATTCCCCAAATTGTCACACCGCTTACTCTAACTTCTGATATTTAAAAGCTTCCTAATTTGCATCTTTCATTCACGCTTTACTTCTTGGTTTGGTTGGAAATGAGTTGCCATTAATTCTGGCCCCAAAGAACCCAAAAGGACATGTTAATGAAAAGACGCGTGAGCCCGTCACAAGATTCACTTCACAGGCAGGATCAGTTACATATGGTTTTCGTCGAGGTAAACCCCACGTGGGTCTGAGCGCAGTGACCGATACCAAAGCTATCTAGAAGAGAGTAAGCCCTGACACTGGACTGACCTGAAACCGGTCACGTGATCAAAGGAGGGAAGAATTTGGCGGGAGAAACGATTACATTCACACTTCCATCTTGTATGCTGACAATGTTGATAGGTTAACCCACGTGTAATTATATTCATTACTCAGGATAAATTGACTGGGTTTTCTGCAAAAAGGATTAATCAGGGGATTTATTTATTTAGCAAAAAAGAAAAAGGTACGATATTTGTATTATTCTTGTCATTGAATTTTTATTCTTTTGAGTCTTGAGAACACGATATAATAAACTGACGCATATATGCCAACATCCTTGATTATTTGTAAAAAATATTTTGTTTTATAAGAGAAATTAGTATTTAAATGTTAGTGTTTTGTTTATTCTGTCAAATCTTAATTAACTGAAAAATATTATTAATAACTTAACCTAAAGCTGGACACATTTCATAATAATGCCTCGTTACTGTTGTGTACCAAATTGTTCCTCTAATAAACAGGGGCAGCCGTACGTTTCTGTGTTTCGTTTCCCAAAAGATGAACAGTTGTTACAAACACTTGGAAAAAGAAAATTCCTAGGGATTTTAAAAATACTAACAATAGTGTAGTGTGCATTAAACATTTCCCTGAATCTTTCATTGTGAGAAAAGATAAAATTACAGACAAGACTGGTATTGTAGAAATACCTAGAGTGTATCCAAAATTATCAGAGAATGCATACCCATGCATTTTCCCTGGTTGTCCATCCTACTTGAATGAAAAAATTAAAGAACGCTCGGTGACAATTCAACGAAAGGAAAAAATTAAACAATTAGACGAACTGTTTACTAATTTCATTAAGAAAAAGACGAAATTACCAGTTTTGAATGTTTAAAAGAAAATCTGCTAATGCGAGAAAATCCCATATCTGATTTCTTATCTAAAAATAATGTTCTAAAACATGATTGTGAAAGTTGCATAACAGTTCTTTTTATGAATTGCGAAAATTGTCCTATTTTAAAATCCCTGAAAATAAATACAGATCTCTCTATTGTTATATTTAATAATAATCGTGAATTAAATATACCTTCTGTTGGAAAAATTCTTAATAATCCTCCTAGGTTAATATATTTCAGCGAATTGTTAAATATTCTTAATACAGTATATATAAATGTCTTTGAAGAAATCTCTTCCATTAATTCTGTGTTCATCATGTTATGGCTATTCAATCATGGGAAAAGTATATTGAAAACTGTAATGCTGAAAATTTCGAGGAAGCAAATTTTACTTTAGAGCAAATGAAATTAAATTTGAATAAACATAGCCGTAAGTATAGCAGTAATTTAATGGTTTTCTTTCTGCATGTACACATTAAATCTACCACATGTTATTCCTGTGTAAGAGATAAGGGGAATATAATTCTTCCAAGTGAGACAATTATAGAGAGCTGCATCTGGATTAAACGTTACTCCAGGTTTGTCAACTCTGGTTAATGAAAATTATCTAAGAGGTAGGTGTAAAGAACTGAAAGACCATGAAAAACAGGTAATATTACAAATTGATGAAATTTTCATCAAATCAGCGATTACATATAAATGTAATAAAATAATTGGATTTACTGAGAAAGGAGAAGCAGCTACTACGATTCAATGTTTTCTATACTCTTTATTGAGTAAAAATAAAGAAATAGTATCATTGAATCCTGTAAAGAACATGAATGCTGAAGACACTTGCATTCTATGACTTTAGAAATTTTGTCACTAATCGAAAAGGTAGGTTTTTCAGTTGTTTGCATTGTAAGTGATAACAGAGTAAATAGAAATTGTTTTTCTAAATTGTGCAATGGTACCATAGTGTTATTCAGAATCCAGCTAATAATGCAAAAAAAAATGCATCTTATTTTTGATTCAGTACATGTTATCAAATCTATACGAAATAATTGGTTAAATCAGAAAGATGCTGATTCTTCTTTAATGTATCCTGATCCTTCAGAATTTTCACAAATCCGAAAAGCATCTTTTTCATCATTATTTAAAATTTATAACGAAGAAATGAACATTGTTAAATTAGCTCCTAAATTATGTTTAAAAGCTTTAAAACCAACAAATTTTGAGAAACAAAATGTTAAATTAGTTTTAAAAATTTTTGAAAAAAGCAATGTGTGTGTGTGACTGCACTTAATATATTAAAAGATAAATTAGGCTACCCAGAAATGTTTAGGGACACTGCAATATTCATCAAACATATTTTAGATTTCTGGCAAATAATGAATATTAAAAGTCTAACTAAAAGGGTCAAAATCTTAAAATGAAAAACAGTGTTCCTTTTTCATCAATGGATGATGATAGATTCACTTTTTTTTCAAAATTTGTTCAGTGGCTGGACTGCTGGAAAAATTTAAAACAAAATAAACGAGAAGGTTGTTTAAGCGAGGAAACATTTTTTGCTTTGAGGCATACGGTAAATACCATCCCAGAAATAATAAAGTATCTTTTGACGGAGCAGAATTTCAAATATGTTTTAACTGGAAAGTTCCAAACTGATAATTTAGAAGCCAGATTTGGGCAATACAGACAAATGTCTGGAGCAAATTATCATGTCACTGCGCAGGAAATTTTGCAAGCTGAAAAAAAGTGTTAACTTTGCACTCAGATAAATATGGTACTCTATTTCACTAAAAAATTTAATTTCAAATCATTCAGGTGAGATATTTCATGTTAAAGTAGATATTACAGATTTCAACGAAATATTAGACATTAGAAATAAACCAGATATTTCAATAGAAGAGTATCAAGCTTTAATGTATATAGCGGGATATTGTGTGCATAATATAAAATTCGAATGCTCCGATTGCAAGCATACATTTGTTTTAGATAAGCAGATTAATTTCGACTCTGAAAATATCGGACAAAATATTTGAGACTTCTGGACAGAGGAGGTTTAAAAAGGCCCACAGATATTGTTATGAGTCATTTCAACGCAATATTTCATTTTTAATTTGTTAATATCGAAAACATTCGAATCGAAGTTTCTTAAAGTTGATTGCCAATTATCTTGCTTTACAAGCATAACAGAAGCATATCTGGAATTACAGGAGTTGTGGAATGTCTTGCATTCGTTTCATTCACCTTGTGTTAATTGTAACATTCCTGCATTTTCATATTTAAAAAAGTATTCGTTACATTTGGAACATATGCTTAAATAATTATTCAAAAAAGCGCAGTGAAGAAATTTTAACCGTGAAGGATAACCGAAAAATGAAGAAATTTAAGGGAAATTAAATTGTTTGCTTTTTATATTTTTCTGTTTTATTTATTTAAATATTCAATTATCGATTCGTATTTTATTCATTGTGCATGTATATCCTTGTAATTTTTTTATACTACATACATTTTATGAACATGTTTAATTGTTCATATAACTATTATTTGAAGAAAAATTTATTTTTATTTACGTTATTCGTTTAAATTATTTTCATAAAGATTTTAGCATTCAAAGTATGTAAAATGTTATTTTTTTAATTTCAAAACTTTTGTTTGATTTTTAGATATTTTTACCATAGCATATTGAATTTTAATGCATATGCATAAAAATAATGTAGTTAATAGTTTAAATAATATCATCACAAATGCAAATGATTCAAAATTTGAAACTAATCAGTACGTTGCCTCATTAATGATATATTCCACGAAGTTTTTTTTTTCTGATTATATTTATAGATAAGTGTATTTACTAATATGTATTTACTAATACTAACATCCTATATTTGCTATGTAATTATTATGGTGTCTAAACTGTTCATGTCATATGGATTTTTTATGTAATAATATGCCTCAAATACTTTACTTTTCCTATTTTCTTTACAAGTAAATTTTTCTTTTTTACTTTATTGGATTGAAATTTTTTTATATTTTTGAATATTGAATGGAATGATTTTAATTGAATATTTTTAACGTATAATCTAGAATCTATTTTTACTATATAATTACTGTGGTATCTAGAACTGTTTGTCATTTGTATATATTTTTTCATGTATTTTTTTATAATATGCATCAAATACTTTACTTTTCATATTTTCTTTACAAGTAAATGTTTCTTTTTTAAATTTAAAATGACAGTGGAATAGGTGAATGCTAGGAGAAAAATCATTTACGAAAGGAGGCCAAATGCATCATGCCAGTCTGCAAATAGTATGCGAGTGGATATTAAAATAAAAGCATGGAATGTAATTAAACCCGACTTACTTCAAAAGTCATTTAAGTTAGATATACTACAGTATATCTAACAGTCTAGATGTGTGGAACAGAAGATGATTATTTATTTATTTATGGAGGAGAGTAACACAGTGATGATGAAAATGATACACAATTCAATGTTGTGCCTGAAGATGCAACGGAAGACGAATATGCCGATCTTTTCATAATATCGAACAGTGAAAGTTCATAAGGCATGTTATTTCTTTTAAATAAAACAGTATTTCGATATATATATGCATACACACACACACAAGTCTTAATTTTTTTAAAGCTCTCCTTTTTATACTTGGCGTATAATGCGCACCCCTAAATTTCGATCTTATTTTTTGTGTTAAAAGTGCGCGTTACACAAAAAATAAGTAATCTTTTAAAGTGGGTAAAAATAAAGTTCAAAGATTCAGTTATATACACACACACACGTGAAGCTTATAAAAAGCATTAATAAAGAGGCATGGTCATGGATAAAAGGATGTCAAGAGCTACCCTGTAATTGAATAAAAATGCTTACATTTTTGTGTAACATAGTGTTTAATACAATATTAAAAGAAAATACAAAAATATTTCAACATTTTGATCATTTTCCACTTTTAAAATGTTTATTGCAATGCAAGTTTTATTATGTTTCTCTATAGTTGCGAGCCGTGCGAAATAAGTCATGTTTGCAGCCCAGGAGAAAAAAGAAATAAGACATTACATGATATTATACAGTTTTGTATGATCATGCTGATTTAACCACTCGAGATTTCTAGTTTCAAATGAATATTCCTTCCATTACTTGAATTTTGTAACAATCTATCCAAGCCAAAAAAAGGCTGATTGTTCTTTAAATTTATTAAATTTTTGAGAATTGTCTAGAAGTTAAAATTTTGAACTATATTAGCCAAATATATAACTGTTTTATGCCAGTTGCAATCTACTTTTACCTTTTAAAACATATTAACCAAATTTTAAATATTAAAAAAAGTAGCTGAAATTTTATAAACTGGTGTTATAATAACCTTATAAAACATTAAAAGAATCTGATTTTTAGAAAAACTTCTGAATATATTAACCAAAATTATTACATGTTTCCCAATTCAAACAATTATAACTAGTGAGTTCACTAGAGCATGGATTTAAAAAAAAAAAAGTGTTAGTTTGGGAATACGTATTCAACATTTTCATAAAATTTCACCTTGAAGGATTATTTACGTGCTTTAGAAATATTTTGCACTGATTAGTGTAGAAGTAAGTTCCCTAGAATTGTATATTGCCCGGCCCCCGCGTTTTTCTTAACTATGATCATGATTTTTAAAAAGCAATCCAACTACACATATATTTTATCGGTTTAATTAAAAAAGTTTACACATTTTATTAATGATGACATAACGTAAACACAGTGGCATTGAAAAGCACAAAAAACAGATGAAAAACTATAAAATTAACTTGAGTACTTTACATCTTGAGTAACATTAAATCAAAATACTTGCAAAGAAACAAAACTACATGCAAGTATCTGAAATGTGTTTCTTACACATCAATAAAAAGTTTAATTTTAACTTTCAAAAAGTTACGAATTTTTTTTTTATTCAAGTATGTTAGGTGAATGGTAAGCACCAGAGATTCTCTGACAATGAGAGATGGAAATAAAAAAATAAATGTCCATTTTAAAAATCCAATTTACAAGTAAAACAGAGATTCGCACAATTCTTCTCTTGGCTGTTGATGAAGTGATTGGCCAACCAAGAAAGCAAGCTTGTGAGCATATTGACAAGGAGCAGGAACTCTGATAGTACCCTAAAAAAGAAAAATACTTTATAAAGGTACATATTTACTGTAAATATTCTTAATTTTAAAGTCAACAATTCTAAATACTTCTTTTGAGGAACAAATGTATTTCTTCCAAAAACACTCTCTGCAATTCTTAATGGTTTAAGTAGTTTCAAAAATTATAAAATATGATACAACTTTTATCCTACGTATTCATATTTTCTTTTAACTTTCCTACTTCACAAGTTTGTTATTCAACTCCAAGTTTTATTATTTTAGAAATTAATTTGTTATTAATATATTAGAAATTTTTAGATTTTAATTTATTTTACATTTTAATTAATATATTAGAAATTAGACTGCAACTTACACCAGTACTTAAAAAAATTTTTAAAGTATTTTCATTTTGAAATTTATTTGAGGGGAAATTTATATGTTTATTTGCCTGTTACCTGTTCTTATTTTAAAAGAAATCCTTTTTGATAATAAAAATGTCCTTTAGATTAAAAGATTTATATTTTATCAAAGCAGTTACATTTGATTTTTCTATAGTAAATTACTTTATTTAAATTCCGAATTGCATTATGCATATCCTTTACTATGGATGGTACATGATTCTCTGTGGGTGTGACTTTCACTTCTCCTGCTCCTTTTCCCCAAAAAGCAAGAGGCAGTCAGAGATGTTTTTTTATAGTTTAAAAATATATTCAGGAGGTTTTAAGATAAAAGTCTATGTATACTTAATCGTTTGCACAAATGACAGCACAATCAAATTTCAACAATGAGTAACTAAAGATCGATTCAAAAAGGAACACTGTAATTTTCAAGAAAATGGCAACTGTAATATTTGACATTTTTGATCATTGCATTATTATATTATACAAACATTCTTATATTTCCTATGTCTGTAAACATGAAAAATTATGAAAACAATAATAATTCGTTCTGTTTTAAATTTTCACTCTATAAATGTTTTTTTTGTTTCCAAATCTGATATAAAAGGTACATATTTTTAAGTGCTGCCTGCGAGATTACAATGTTTTTCCGAAGTGGCCCGCAAGGTCATTCGGGTTGGATACCCCTGTGTGATCTACACTATTAAAATTCGTTTGTAAACAAACATATCTACGTTCGTCTATCTTCTCACAAACCGCACCACGCAGAAACTTGCAAAAGGTACCAAAAGATCAGGAATGATCCGAGGAATCCGTTTCGACCATTTATATTCTGAGAGATATACTTTTAAGCAGAAATTTTTAATCTTTAGGTATATCCACCGTATAACACGCACTCCCTTTCTTACGAAGAAACCTGTAATGTACATGCACAATGTTCTTATGTTTTGTAGTCATTTATTCGACGTATTATTACAAGCTTTAGACAAAATAGTATACTTCTAGAACTCTACAACCCTTTCATAATGAATGAATTTCTTTCAAATAAAATAGTATTTTGATATATATATAAGCCTAATTTTTTTTTCTAGGCTTAATTTTTTTATTTTATTTTTAAAGCTCACATTTTTATACTCGGCGTATAATGCACAGCCCAAAATTTCGATCTTAATTTTTGAAATAAAAGTGCGTGTTATAGGCCGGATTTTATGGTAATTAAAAAGATATTAATTAAAAACCTTTGTTTTACACCTGCGTGTTGTTTCTACCACCAAACAGAATGAAAAACCAGGAGGTGAATTTTTTTTTTATCCCCGACATTTTTAAAACACAATCCAATTTTTTTTATGATACTCAAGACAAAAAAAATTACGGAATCGGAAAAATCATTTACTTTGCCACGATACGGTATAATTTATTTTCCAAAATGATCAAAATCTAGAAATCATTTTCATAAAAATGTATAATCATTCCATTTGCATTTTCTTTTGCGTTAATGAAATGATATTCTACACTAAAAAAGTTCATGCTTTACTCTTTTAGAATCAATCATTTAAAAAATAAAATGTCAAAAAAACTTCCGATTTTTTAAAAAATACTCAAAATTTTATTTAAATACTTAATAACTTCTTTACTTATAAAAATAATCTCCCTAAAATTTTTTCTGCGTGTAGAACGATACTATCTATAATCTGTACAAAGATTGAAAAAATTTAAAAAAAAAAAATTACTTGAATTACTCAAAATTAATTTTTAAAAAAATTGTGTTTTACGGGCCCCCCCCCTTTTTGCGAGAAATGTTGAGGCATTATTTGGTGCATTTTTTGTTTAAAAATTATTGTTGTTTGCAATCGATATATTGTTTGAAGGCATTAACTTAAAAATGAAGCCCTAGCCAAGCATTTGGCGGTGAAAACCTGTTTGGTGCCAAATAACTCTTTTCCCCTGTGCCCATCAGGTTTGATGAAAGGTTACACTAGAAAAGATGATGCGCCTATAAATATTGAAAATCACCAGATTTGGCGAAATTGAATATCTCTTCTATTTTAAAAGGTCTTTTCACTCTTTTTTCTTCCAAGAATTTTCTGTGCGATTGGAAGAACGCTTGATTACTACCGTTTGTACCCGGGTTCGAAACATCATCGCTTAGTTTTTATGACTTTTTAAAAAATACTCAAAATTTTATTTGCACTTTTAATAACTTCACCAGCAATTTTGTAATTGGAAAGAATTTATTTCGTCATGATACAGGATGTTTTTTTTTACAAAACAATGATACTTTACATATTTTAAGATTTTCTCTAAAATGAATATTGATGTGTTTATATGAAAATGATTTTTAAAAAAACTCATGCTTTGATCTTTTAAGAGTTACTGATTTAAAAAATAAAATGCCAAAAACTTTTTTAAAATGAATTTTTAAAATACTTAAAAATTTTAAATATTAAATAACTACTTATCAAATTCAAATTTTTTATAACTTTCTCATTTATAAAAATAATTGCATGAAATTTTTCACGTGTATAGAACATTTCAAAAAATGCTCACAATTTTAATTTAACATTTAATATAGTCGTGATATTTTGTAATTATAAAAATTTTCACTTTTTCAACATACAACTATTCTTAAGAAGGTATATTTTCGTTTCCGGGGCCTAAAAAGTTGCGAAGTGAGCAAGTGAATATTAAAGTCCCAATGTTCACTTACTCAAGAGCTTTTGGCGACACCTCGACATTTTGAACCATTATCAAGTGACGAGGATGAGACTTGAGCTGGCACCCATATCTCTTAATTACCATACAAATGCTAGGATGTTTAAACTCTCTACAGATTCAACAGCGGTCTTCTCAGCAGTAGCCAAAATTTTAAAAGGGCAGTAATAATTAATTGAGGGAAATTACCATGCGAGTTTTGTTATGACATTAATATAGAAATCACACACATACCCAGGAATGGCTGATAGCAAGAGGGGAAGGGGAATTTCCATGACATGTTATGCATTTAAAAATGTTTGTGCAACGCCGGTGGGAAATAAACCTGTCCGACAAAGAAAAGCGAAAAAATTCCGAAACAGGGAATTTTAAGTTATACAGTCGGTAAAAGCCCGAGCAACACCGGACTAAGTGGAAGAAGAGGGTTGGAAGTCATTTTGAAAAAGAGAATTAGAAGTGCTGATTTTGTGAAGGAAAGGGAAAATTTATAAAAGAGAAAGCCTGTGCAACACCAAGCCATGCAGCTAGTATAACTTTAATATAGAATATTAAATGAAATTTCATCTTAACTTAGTTACTTGAAAATATCAAAAGTATTTTACAGCCAATGCACAGCAGCTTGCATCAAAAATTTTATTAAATACTCCTGTTAATATTAAATCAATCAGATCTGGCTTTAAAGAATAGAGTACTAATAACAAATACAAAAGTACAAATTTTATTCTTCAGTTTTTTTACGATATTACTATTTCTAAACCTAACCTTTTTGCACATTGTGCTATTTTTAAAAGTCCTGCATAGGAAATTTGTTTTTAAAAAAATAAACTAAAATTTATATCAAAACTATTTTCTATGTAACAAAATCTAAGATTTAAGGCAATGTTAAGTTGAATGCATTAAAAAAAAAGTGTTTTAAAATCAAATATTGAATACTCACAGGCCAATTGAAGTACAAATGGGTCAGTTTATATGATATTCTTTGCATGTACTCAGGCTTTAAACCAGAACTATCTTCTATTACATTATACATAGTAGGGGCAACAGTGCCCTGCCTTACACACTGAGAGACTAGATAGAAATCATACCTAAAAAAAATTTCAAAAATTCAACACAGTTATAAGTTTGATAATTACAAGGCTGAACTTTTTATTCAGTGCAATTAACTTTCAAATTTAATGGATATGCAAGATTAGTATTCCTATAATAAATATTAGAGATATTAGAGTAATAAATAAGATTAGATTAGATCAGATAATTATTAGATCTAATAAATATTAGAGTATATGCTAGTATTCCTTAAATAAATATTAGAGACAAAGCTGTATCTTCGATCTGAAATTAAACTAAGACTGCTCTCAAAGTTCTATATGTATATATATATATTTTAATTCCTTTAAATTCAGAATATACTTGCCGATCAAATCGTGTCACAGTGTGATCCACTAAAGTACCAGGTGGAGGGTTCATATAACTTTTCCCAGAAGGTGCAAAGAAACGGGTATTTATCCTCTTGTTTACAACAATGAATGCCGATTTTGTGCTAAAAGTAGAAAGTATATGTTATAAGAGACGATATCCGTTGAAGACACTTATTTTATAATAAAAACTTTACTACACTTACATTTTGTCAGAAAGGAGTTCACTAATCACTTTTTTGAATGGCTTTACTTCCCATTCAAGTACATAAGGAATTTGACCATCGCCTACTCCATCACGAAAATACAAGATTGTATCAGGAACACATGAGTTAATCTCTCTGTATTTCTTTATTGCCTCTACAATAGAATACAATACAATAAAAAAATTCCAGAATTAGCTACTCAGTTACATAACAGATTAAATTAACAAAGAGAATGATTACAGTTGAATTTGCATAATGGCTTTCTAAATTTCTTTTAATTGAATACAAGCTATTTCTCCAAAAGAAGTATTCCCCTGAAAACATAACTAAACACTGAATGCATTTAATATCAGCTGAGTTTAACTAAGTTATGGTTTAAATATCTACCTTTTCCTAAAGAAAGTTGTGGTTAAAACTTTGTGATTCTTTTTTTTTTTCCTTCATTAGAATAACATAAGTGAATGAATAGTTCTTTTTCACAGCAAAATAAAGAGTTAATGCCTTATATTGAGTTAACCTTTTATTGATTGTTAGATTTAGTAGTTAACAACATGAAATGTGTTATAGCATATGCTACTTTCAAAGAAAAAAATAGATATATTCTTGACAAAACATGTCACATAGGTTTTGTTTAGAGGTAACAAGTTAATTTACTTTCAAAGTAAATTAATGTACCAATTTCTTCTATTCTACAATCACATACACAATCATGCATTTCTCCCTTCATAATCAAGGTATCATACGTGTTCATTGTTTCCCTACACTGAGAGTTTTTATTACAGTATATTATCATTGATAATAAACATAAATTAGGCATATTTTATCACAGTATTGATTTTTTTTATAAATTTTTAATTAAACCAAGACTTAACAAGGAAAAGTGCTGGTTAAATGCTTATGTATACTTCTTGGAGCGAGCAGGCACGTCTGGGACGGTGCTTTCTCCTTCACTGGTCCTGAACAGGTTGAAAACATTGAAATACATAATAGACCTCCCCCCATAACTAATTCATACAAGACTGATATATCAGGACAGAAAAATTGCAACAGTGTTCATATTAACACCGTAAAAGAATAACAGTTGCTACTTTATTACATTTAGCTCCAATAATCAATATAATTTTTAGATGGTAAAACTAATCACTGAGCTTCTCAAATTCAGGGATACTTCATTTTTAGATGGTATTGTCTGTTTCATGTGCACCAATAAACCTGTATGAAAACTATCTTAAGATTTTTTTTTTTCATTAACTTAAATTTGAGGGGAAACTTTAGGAAAATTAATCAGAACAAAATTAAACCAGATTTCATCAAGAGGAAGAACAGATCTTTTAATGCTGAAACAAACTGTTAAGCTGTGTTTGAAGTCAAGTATGTGTATAACAGATTCATAATATGGAATGATGCATTCCATAGAGTTAGGGGTCTTTAAATAACTAATTCGTAATTTTTTTTCAAACAACAGATAGAGGTTATATGGTTTTTATTCTTACACAAATAAAATAGTATAGAAATACAAGTGTTTAAAATTGGAAATGTTTAGAATTTTTAAAATCTAATTTTTGCATACATTCACATTTTTAAATGTAATTAAAACCTAATTAAAATTTTGGAGAGATTTAAAGTAGAATCAAGTTAATTAACATGCATGTATTTAAAATAGAGAGTATTTAACAAAATCTTACGAGTTACGTTGATTTGAACATGATTAGAGAGCTCTTCCCATCCACCAGCGGAATGAAATGTTACTCGTGAATACCAGCGTGTAAAGTTGGCATTCATGCTAGAAACAAAAGCCCCAGCAGATTGTCCCTTTCTGCTTGAATCATGGTAAGTATCATATCCAATTATCATGACTCTCATCTTAAACTACAAAGAAAAATGTTACAAATATAGACCTTTGATGCAATGAATAAACAAATATTTCCATTGATATCTATGTTTGAAAATTTTCTTACCGGAATTTCCAAAGCCCAAGGCTCGCCTCCCAGCTTGCAATTCAGCTGAATTCCAATTTTTGTAGCAACTGACATTAACATTTGTTTCTTGGTCAAAGTACGATTCACAATTACTTGACTTGGCACTATTCAAAGACAAGCCATTGAAAAAAAATTATATAGAAATATTTTCTTAAAATTTTTTTATAATGTGTTTTATTCAAAGCTTATAGATATTGAAAGTTTTCTATTGACTTTCATATTGGTTGTGTTATATAACTAAGCAAATAAAATTGCAGAATGATTAAAACATTTTTGATTAAACATTTGTCAATAAAATTTGAAAATCTGTAACATTTTGTTTGAGGTTCTGTTGTATTTATCTACTCTCGACCAATTTCATTAAATCAAAAAGTCACATATGCTGTCAACATTTACTGCACATGCAAAAACCACAGTATTTTCTTGCATATAATCTAAATTTCGTTGCACATATTAGAAGTTGTTACAGATAATGCGATAAAAAACATTCTCCATCAGAGAAGCCGATGAAAGCTTTAAAAGGATTGCCGTTTGTGTTTCATTAAATAACAGAGCTTTCCCGACTCCGCTGACGTATTACAGCTACAATCAGTTTTATTCAATTACATTAAAGAACGAATTTAGTTCTTCAGAAGAATATTGTAGTTGCTAGTGTCATTTCACATTGTCTTGATCAGAGCTTTTTCGTCCTGAAAATATTTTCAAATGTCATCATGATGAAGTGAAAGCGTGCAAGTTACAAAGCAGATTTTAAACTATAAGTTATAGAGCAGACTACTGAAGTATGAAATTGGGAAACTGCAAGATAGTTTAACGTGGGAAGAAAAAAGTAAACTAATTTTGAAAAATGTAATCAACATAAAAGAGCTAATTGTC
>BMAV01000222.1:74262-111557 GCA_019973955.1 Trichonephila inaurata madagascariensis
GAGGAATTGAATAGAGTTTGAAAGAAAATGGGAAGCCATCTCCACAATTAAAGCTCAACTTGTTGCACAAAAAATGAGTATTGGTGGGCCCATGTGTGGTGCTACCAGTTTATGAAAAGAAACAATTTAGCTGTTTGTAATCACTTAACAGTCAGCCAGAAATTACCTGATTGGGGGGGGGGGGAAACAATGACTTAGTTACATTTTGTAAAAAAAATTCTCTAAAATAATTTTACAGCAGATTTAATTTTTAACCCCTTGAGTGCTACAGGCATATTTACCAACTGGTACACAACTCGTTCAAACTGATGCTTTATAGTTGCTGATGTTAATATTTAGAAGAAAAACTCCCCCAAGAGAAATTTTGCTAAAGGAGTTGAAATTCATTTTTACAACCGAAAGCTTTTCTAATTACAGACCCGATGAAAGCATATCTCGGAAAGAATGTTGAAAATGCTCCAAAATTTGCATCTGCAATAACTAATACCTGGAGGACTAACAAAGAAAATACAGCCTCTAGATTAGTGTTACTCTATATTTTTATCATCATGGACCAGTCAATGTATGATAATTTTACCGTGGCCTGCTGAGGTGGCGAAGGGGATGTTGATTTCTACATTTTCAATTGTTTTTATTTAATAATTTAATTACATTTAAACATGTCTTCAGAATAAGGTACATTTACAATAAAAATGAACATAAAGTGAAATGGAAATAATTTAATGTTCCTTAGGCGGCATTTCATTCGCGGACAGGTATCAGTCAACGGATTGGGAACCACTGCTCTAGATAACAGAATAAATAGACCATTTAAATCTAAAGTTAGGAAACTATGGGAATAATGGACGCCCGATGGAAAAAAAAGAATTCACAAAAACAAGAAAACTGAAGCATGAGTCATGAAAATATCTCCAGCTGGTGTGAGAAGTGTGGAATGTCTTGGAAATTAAGATAAAAACATGTTTCAAAAATGCAAAATTGTTGACAAAAATGACTAACAATAAAGACTCATCTAGAAACTGACATGTTAAGTAAATTTATTCATTTCCTAATCGGACGAGTCACATTTAGATTTTTAATTTATATATATTAAAAAGTGAATATTCAAGGAAGTATTTTCTTTATTTTGATAGATGAAATTAAACGTTTATCACAAGAAAAAAATTTTTCTGTGCAATTTTTTACTCGTAATTTTAATCATTTTGTTATTTTTAATGTGACACATCACTAGTTAATATTTTTAATTATTCGTCGTAAAAATTGCCACTGATTGTTGCTCACTCGAAATAAATGAAAGATCTCATAATGGCTACATTATTCAGACCAAAACCCCATAATTGCATAACTTACACCACACAATTGTTCCAAATTCTGTCATGCTGTTTCATGGTATACCTTAATTCATCATTCTGCTTAGCCCCATAGTTTTTCAGGTATTAACAAATCAAAGGATATTCTTCAAAATACTCTACTGTGTTTCCATCAAAAATGCATGCCAAATGTTTATCATTTTTCACAAGCAATGCGCTATTATTTACAAGAAAGTGAACCAGATTGCATTTGAACATATGTCAAAAAGGTTTTCTGCTATTGACTGTATATAGTAGCATTTGCAGACATTTTTTGAATTGATGAAACTGGTCAACAGTTCAAAAACAAAAAAAAGTATGTATTAAACATCCAAATAAAGTTACACTTACTATAATTTTGGTTTTAAAAAGCTCAACTAAAACTTTCATATTTGCTACAATTAACTATAATATTTTAAATAAATAGAGGGATAGAAAGAGCAATTTAACTATAAATTTCATGTTAAAGTTTGAACTATTTTAAAAAATAGAAACTTTCTGCAAAAAAAATTCTTATGAAATATTAAAAAAAAGGCAATTTTTCAAATAATTTCCTTACCAGCAAAATCCAGACACGTAGTTTTCTTTATAGCATCATATCTATCTTTTTTATTATTAGGTACGATGCAAGTCACCATTTGAGTATTACGAAATGTGTTCGTGCGAATAGCTTCAAGAAAACTTGAGGTTTTGTCATCTCTGACATTTATGCTTTAAAAAAAAAAAAAATTGATACATTAACAGGTACATTTTCCAATAAAAGAAAATACTTAAAAAAGATTTGGCAATAACTATGCTATATAAAACAGTATTTTCAATTTGCAATTTCATTATTCATGTAAGAAAATTTCTTAATTGACTTAAGGTATCTAACTACCCTAAAAAATCATGATTTTTTTTTAAAAATTGACTTTTTATGATTTTATTTTATAGGCCATCTTATTAGTTTTATAAAAATACCAAGTTTTTTTATTTCCATTCACTAGAACAAAAACTACAAGTGTTTTAGTAAAAGCAGATGCCATAACTTTACATAAGATGTCGAACTTTAAAATGCATTTTACTCAAAATGTGTTTTTTCCCTGAAAAGTAAAAAAGAGGTTTGCCCATTTTAGTAGTCATAATTTATTTTTCTCTTAATATTTCTGCCTTTTTTTTCTTAAAATGAGCTAAATAAATCTAAAAGCCACAAAAAAAAATCTCCATAACTTTTTAAAAAAAAAAAGTTGTTGCAAGTCTGATATCTTAAAAAAAAAAATGTTAACTACATTTATACAATGACAGCTTGCAGCATTCAAGTCTTGATTCATTTAAAATCAAATTACATAATTATTTACAAAATAATGATTCTAGGTTCAGTCTCATTACCAACAATTTTAAAAATACTTACACACGTGGTTGACGAACTCTCATCCCCATTGGTGGACAAACTTTGTACAGACTTTGCAAGAAATCCCGAGCTTTTGATTCATCCTGTCTTGTGCAAAAGACTACCCATTCATCCAAATGTCGGGCACTATGCATATGTTTACCACGCATCTCTCTCGAAAAATCTCCACTCTTTTGATCATATAGGTATTTTTCTTGCCCTTGAACAATACCTTCTTTTGGTAGCAATCGTGCATCAAATTGAACTAAACGATCAGAAAACTTGAGATCCCAAGCTCCCATTTCTTTGCGAATGGTTTCATTGCTGAAAAGAAATTCAAAAATACAAGACTAAATTAATATTAAAAATTTACCAGATTTCAAAACTAATTCTGGCACACAGGAATATTACTGACAAATATGCAAGTATATAGATATTAAATTACAAAAACTGAAGAGTTTTGGAATTTAGATACTATTACAATAAATAATTCCTTAGAAAAGGAAACCACTCTCTCTCTCTCTTTCCCTTTACTTTCACTCAAGAAATTTTATCTGTATAAAAACCTTCATTCTTCCAATGTATGAATATTAACCCTATAATGCATTTACTTAAACAAAAATAAATAAAAAAAACAGAAAGAAAAAAATCATTTTACTTTAGAAAATACATTTTTGAACATTATTTTGGTAAAAAAAAATACTAAGTTAAAGGGGTTAATGCATCAACAGGAAATACAGCAATTCATGGATTATGGAAGTACAATAATAAAAAGGCACCTGAATAATTACTTTTAAAAATATAACTATGTTATGCAATACTATGTAACTAAAATGTTACGCAAGTTAAAATTCCCTAAATGTATAACCGATTTACTTTTAAATTAAATTTATGTATTAAATAAAGCACCTCCTAGTTCCTACTCTTAAAAAAAACACTCCTTTCACAGTAACCTGAAAGTTTTTTTAATCCTATGCTCGTCTCCAACCTTTCAGTCATAAGTCGAAAAGCAACCCGATATAACATGGAATGATGAAAAAAAAAGTCAAAGGCACAATCAACATTTAAAGAAATATATTGAGATGACCCTCAGTTATGGTATGTTTTGGTCAATGGGCAAGCATAGGTACTTGCAAAATTAAGAAGCCAAAAATATTCTCTTTCAATTTTAACTGAAATAAGTAATTGTATTCAGTAAGTATGATCAAAAACTAGCTCCATTAACTTATTCTTTTCAGGATCAGGAAATGGAAAAAGCGTGAGTATATGTATGCACTGGACTGCACGATTTTCCATTTCTTATTGATAAGATCAATGTACAAAAATTAATAATTTAAAATTTTGAAGATTGCAACACATTCTAAAACATTGTTCAAGACTCTCACTTTAACTGCCCACCCTGTTATCTACATAACTTTTTCAGCAGCATCTGAATGGTTAAAAGATTCTCTCTAACACTTATATTCGAAAAATGACTATTTCAATTATAAATTTAGAAATATCCTACTCACCGACTTCATGCTGATTGAAATACCTAATCTAAAAGACACAAAATACTATCCAGCAAATCATACATAAACTATACATCTAAAACTAAACTCAGTGGCACAACAGCCCGTGAGGATCAATGCCTAGTGCCCATCTCGGTATATATGACCATTGGACACTAAAGTGCATGAGCAGGTGGTCAGTCTGAAACGAAACCAACAGTCCCCAAGCAAATTTGGTACTAATTCATCGACCTACTGAAGGGATGAAAAGCAGAGTCGACCTTGCCCAGCCCGAGGATAAACTATATGTATTCCAACATAAACCAAACCTTGCTATCTTTTCCCCACTCAGTCAAAATATAAACAAAAGCCAAGAGCACAGTAACTCAGTCCTTTAAATACCCAATCTTCTTGAAAGAGATGCACATGAATAGTTTATATTTAGAAATACCCTGAGTTAAACAAAAAACTCACGAGCCAAAAGCTATATTTAAGGTCAAACTTCAGCAAGGCTTAGTAAATGGACTTTAACCACATTCTAGCATTTGTTTAATAAAAACATTGCAAACTAAATCACTTGTACGATTATGGGCTGTCAGGTGAGCGAACACTAACGTTCCACTATTCAGCTATGCGAGGGCTTTTGGCGACAGATCTCATAATTTTGAACCATTGAGGGCTGTCGGAGACTGAAAGGACGATCACAAAAGGGCAATCTACAAAGGGAGAATCAAGTACGAAATATCTGCCTCCAAACAAAGAATTTAATAATTTTGCATTAAAAAACATGTTCTACTTAAATGTGAATTACATTCTTTATTATAAAGTAGTTTACTCATATAAATTAAATCTCTATATTTCATTAATTACCAACATCAAATTATACATGATTCTTTGAATCCTCAACCTAGCAAGACTAATGTTGCTGAAATTCAATTCACATCAATTCTAGACAGCACTTGTTATTAGAGACAAAATAATATAAATACAAGATATACATTAAAATACAGCATATTGAAATGGTAAATGACTTAAAAAGCACGTTTTTATTTTTTTACACTGTTAACCTTTTGGGCAATGATTTCAAATAAAGGTTGATGTTAAGAATTAATATGGTTAGCAATTTTATAGATGTGAATGAAAAAATTTTATTCAGTTTAAAAATTTTATGAGGAACTCAAAATGGAATACAAGCACAATTTTTTATTCCTTAAAATAGATCAGTTTCTGAGCTCTTATTTTAAAATTAAAAACTGTAATAGTAAAGGACGAATTTGTCAATTTCAAAGAGTCACCTTAAGTTACCTCTACAATAAACGATAAAACAACTTCTCAAAATAAATCTTCATTCTTTAATATAAATGTACAATTAGCTCCATTACTTCCAAATTCTACAAAAAATATTCTAATAATCATAGAAGTAAAACAAGAATTTATTACATTCAGATTACTTACGAGTTAATCCTATACATAAACTTTTCTAAATTGGCCACACGCTGAGCAGGATCAAGTCTTGTTCTGTTTGACATTTCTCTCATCATGGTGAAATCAGAACGCATAGAATCCGTTATTCCCGTCATGCAGCAGAGTTCAGGGATTAGATAAACTGTTTTTGACACACTGGCACCACCTCTTATCTCTTTTTCTTTAGATCTGCATAGCAATAAGGGTTGATTTAAGTCTTGAATGGTAATGTCATATTGCTGAAAAATAGCAAGACATTTTTAAATTCAGTAATCAAAATAAGATTTTAGTAAATATCTGCTTTCTGGAAAAATAAGGAAAAATTTAATATACCTTTTTATAGTAGTCCAAATAAGTTAAAGGTCCTTCTCTGGATTCAAATGTTTTAGTTGGATTCAATGACCAATCAACATCTTCAATCCCATAAGTTTTGTTGTTGTAGCTGAAATATTAATTTAAGAATTTTAAAAACCTTTATCTTAGGAAGAAACTGAAACCTACAAATATAATGTGTATTTTTTAAATGAAAACACTGAATTATATGGCGTAATTTTCCCCATAAAAGAATAAAAATATTAAATTACAGATTTTTTTACTTAATGGAAAAAAGGAGGGGAGAGGGAGAATAACTCTTAAATTTCTTAACATACTTACACGTTCAGAAAATGACTAAGTAACATAAAGGGTAAAAACATTTAATTTTATAAGACGAGTCAGCTAGGTGGCCTAGTTGGTTTATCGCTGAACTTCTGCACCCAAAATTGCGGATTCAGCCCAAGTCCGTGGATTTTTATGATGCAGAATTGACAGCAACCACGTCGTAAGATTATGCAGCACGAAAAAAATCTTGATCGCCTGTTTGGCTTGGGTGCTCCAAGAACAATTAAAATCCGAAGTATGGTTTCGCATGCGCAGAGCTTAAGGCCCTCCCTTTGGGAAGGAAACTGGGCATCAAAATTACTTGCAGTAATTGGTATCGCCTACAAGTTGCATCACTAAAAAGTGATACCAGCTCCTATGGGGAATGTACTACGTCTGCAAATGTTAAATACCAATGCGCAGCCAGACCCATTAGAGAAGAATTTTACATGTATGACAATACATGATATACAAATATTCTTTGAAATAATGCAGTTCACCATGGTAATATAGAGTGCAATATGTAATCAAACATTGCATCTGTAAAAATAATTCAATACTTGAAATAATCTATTACAGTAATGCAAAAAAAATTATGTAGATACTGTTGACCAAATAGTAAGGTCAATGGTAAATTCAGTCGTAACAGGTTCACGAAATGGCCAGAAGTACACATTTTTTAAAACCTAATGCTCTAAGAATTTGTATTACTTTCAAATGTGTAATGGGAAAGTATCAAGACATACTTTTACCTAAACATCAGCTAAAGAGTATAAGTAGAATATTGAAAAAAGGGTCAACAGCAGAAAGGATGAAAATTAATCAAACCAAAAATCTTTGCATTCAAAATGGTTAAATTGGCCATGAAAACATGAGAAAATATGCTCTAGCAAAAGGACAATGTGGCAAATGTACAAAATGAGTCTTCTAAAAGTGTAATAAGTAGTTATTTCATATTTACACTCACAAGTTTTTTTTTTTGTGCACCAAATATATTTGGCAAAAAGAATATCTTCAATGATATAAAGTGGAATTTCAAATTTCCAATTAACACCTAGCTAGCATCTCATGGGGGAAACGAGATTTCTGGTGTTGTAATGTTATAGAACACTAGAATTAGATACTTGAAGTGATCAGACCTACCATAAGTATATACAACTAGTAGGAAATTCATTACTCCTTGAATAGCAAGCAATCAAAAACCACATGAAACAAACAGATTTACTCTTATTACCTTTTTAACTATACTTAAAAATAACATTTAACAGCATGGAATCTGGCCCATTTTCCCCATTACGTTATATGTATGCCAACTATTGAAATGAAAAAGCATAAAAAAAATGATAATGACACATTTCAAGTAAACATAATTATAAAACATAGGATACAAATATTTGAAAAAATAATGCAAAGAAAATTTCATATTAAACATTTCAATCAGAAAATTGCTTGTAAAGAACTCTTTGGTATTGACTTAATTTAAAAAAAAACTCATAACCAAGTAAATTTAAAGACAGATATACAATAACATAAGAAAGTAATGATTATACAGTACAGATGATTTCAAAATATACTATGAAATAACTTTTACACATCATATCAATAAAAAAATTAATCATACAGAAGTTAAGACAAAATTAGTTGAAGTTTATATATCGAACTATAACCACACAATAATTATAGTGTGTTATGCTTTAAAGTTTCAGATTTCTTCCTTGTATAAAAAAAATTTATATATATATATATATAAGACTTCTAAAAATATATTTACAAGCATCCCATCAATTTTTGTCGGTAAAGTGGCCCTCTTTTTCCTTTGTACTAAAATGATTTGAGCAAAACATAACAGGCAAGAAATACATTCTCCTCCCCCCTTGCTTTGCTGCATTATTTATCATAAAGAAACATATTTTCAAAGAACATCCAACATTTTTAAAAATTCATTCAATAGAAACCATAATCAAATTTGAATTGTTAAAGGGTCCCTTAACTCAGTGGCACAACAGCCCATGAGGCCCAAGGCCTAGTATGCCCAACTCCGTATATACGCGACCTTGGGTCCTGAGGTGCATCAGCAGATGTTCTGATCTGGTGGCCAGTCCGACGCAAAACCCCCAGTGCTACCGACCCACTTAACTGATGAAAAGTTGAGTCAACCTTGCCCAGCCCGGGGTTTGAACCTCGAAACTGTGGTGTGGAAGCACAATGCACTAACTACTCAGCCAATGGTTTTCAAAGGATCCCTTTAAACTTGATATTTTGCATGACTACAACAGGATACAATATCCAGTTTGTATTACTGCCATCAGATGCTACCAAAAGACCTTGTTTCATACATTTAAATCATACTTCTTTTGACTAAAAGCTACCTCACTAATCAGATGTTTTAATTATTGCATGTCCTTATTGCTCAGCAGTAACAATGTGCTTCAGCCCCATTAGATTTGACTGGTATGTGTGACTGAATGATTATTTTTCCTTTTTAGATAATTATCAACGGCACTACGATGTGTAGAAAATGCAAACAAGTGCAGGGCACAAGCTGGGTTTTGCACAAGAAAAAATAAATCACTTAAAACCTGTTATGAATCAATAGATAAAGAAATACATTGCGCAATGCTTAAAAACTTAAAAGCGAGTTCCAAGAATAGCCTGATTTCTTGTCATTGTGGAACATACAATTGTGATCCATAGGGAAATAGTCGGCAAATGACAAATTGTACAGTATTGTGTAAAAAGGAACAATTTTGGCATAAAAAAATACTGAATGGGCAAAAAGCATTTATATATATAAGTTGGCATACATGGATTAGATATACAGACATACATTGCATAATCCCTAATATACATTTTTAACTTACTTGGTCATGACAACACAACCAACGATTTCTTTGGCAACGTGTTCCTTGTAGTACTGACGATCTCTGCGTGCTTTTTCAATAATAATCTGGAGAGCAGTTTCTTTACGTACAACTTTGTGTACTGTATCAACTGACATCATTAATTTCTCTTCTTGGGTACGGATAGAAGTTATCACACCTTGCCAAATTTGGAGGCTATAAAATGAGATTTTATATTAAAGACCAAACATCAAAACTTTAAATTAAATAACCAAAAAAATTTAGTCTTTTGGTACAGAAGTGTCTAGTTAAATGAGTAAATTTACAATATTTACTTATATTCTGGAATTTCTTTTATAGCACTTTGGTCAAAATAATGACGTCCAAGTAGTTGGTACCTCAGATGCCTCAAGTTTCTGTAATATAAAATAAATTAATAATAAATAAGATAAAATAGTTAATGCTTTAAAAGATCTGCAACTAAAAATAACTAAGAATTTGACAGTAATATCCAAGTACACCATTATTAATGTAGATTCAAACTCCTAATTTGATTTAAATTTAATAAAAATATCTTCCCTTAAAAAATTCAATTTTTAAAAATCTTAAAAATAAACACTGTATTCCATTGTTCTCAATCGAAAGTGTTTGTTAAATAATCTAAAACAGTACTTGATACCAAGAAAAAATTTCCATGGAATCAAAAATATAAATACCTTCTCATTTGAGTGTTGAACAGACGTTGAAGCTCAGGGTGACGTGGAGCCAGTTCAGTTACAAATTTTAAGGTAATTCTTATAGTTTCATCGTCTGTTTTCCTTATAGAAAAAAGTTCTGTTCCCTATAAATAGAGTACCATAAAAAGTAATTTTGGCTCAAATTATACACTAATCGAATATGAGGGTTTATATCCTACGAAATTTAGAATTTAGTACAAATCAACTTGTTTGCATCCAATTATGTAAAAAAAACTATTCATAAAATTCTATGTTTAACGAAGTTCTGTCTAACATCAGAGTAAACCAATACTTTAATAACAATTAGAATTGGTATTGTTCAGTAATAAAGCTCCTGCATTTCCCCCAGGAAACAGCAGCATTGCACGATAGAGAAAAGCAGTCTTCATGCAAGTATAACTACTGTAAAATCCGCCGTATAACGCGCACCCATACTTTCAAGCTGCATTTTTTAATTTTCAAGTATGTTCGCCATATAACGCGAACCTCGCTTTTTAGGAAATCTAAAATTTTAGTATACAACGTTCTTACGTTTTGAAGTCATTTATTCGAGATATTATGCCAGACTTTTGAAATAATAGTATATTTCTAGAACTTGAACTTTTAATTCATAAGGTATATCATTTATTTTAAATAAACAGTATTTCGATATGTGTAAAAGTAAAAAAATTTTATGCTCATCTGTTTTGTTATTTTTAAAGCTATCGTTTTTATACTCGACGTATAACGCGCCCCCTTATATTTCGATCTCATTTTTTGTGTTCAAAGTGCGCGTTATACGCCAGATTTTACGGTAACTTAAGGAAAGATATTTGCTCTCGCAGCTAGGTTTGTAAATAATTGAAACATGCATTACTTCTTTTATTTAACACCAATATCTTATCAAGTAAGCCAAATATTGCAAGGAGTCTAATTAGTACAGACACTAAATTCAAGAAAAAATTTATGGCATAAAGTAATTTTCAAAAGTTATTGCAATGCAATTTAAACATTTGCGATCATATCTGAACCAAAATGCGAAGTACATTTCTTTTTAAATAAGTTACAAGTGAAAATTCTTGATACAGTACACTGGCTTATTCTTGCATTATATTTAATAGAGAAGATAAATATGCAAGTATGGTATTAAGTTATGTGGTTAAATTAACCTAAAGATAAATTTTCCAAATTACTGTATCACAACATAAATAATCCCTTCCATATCCTGTTGCTAAAAAAAACAATATAAAATTATAAATACTTCATGATACTTTTAATTGCACTCCTTTCTATTAAACCACCAAAAAAAAAAAAAAAAAATTTAAGAGGAAAACATTCAATCAAAAGGCCCTAACTGGACCCCATTGATCCCTTTTAATACCAAAATTATAGCCATGACTCCCTCACCCCCAAGTGTGAAATAACCATTTGAATATATAATAGAAAATTACAAATTAAATTTTGATGTCCTGAGAATTGGTAAATGAAAATGCTTTTGATATAAGCATTATACAAGACTATACTATAAATGTGTGAACTTTAACAAAAGCATAACTTTGGTTAATAAATTTGTGTACATGATATAAATTGTATTAAAAAATACATCTTAATACAAAGAATACTGCTTTCGGTTGACTCTTTTATACTGCCTTATTTTAAACAAGTTTTGCATGCAGCTGCTAGATTTCGAGCTTGTTTAAACCTCATACACTAAAGCGCCTGTGACTGGCCCGACTTTTACCGAGTGACACTTATTACTTTTATTTTATGTACCAATCAAAAATTGAAAGATTTTCAACACATATTTTGCTTTATATCATACTTGTCTAAAGTATAGCCCTCAGGCTACATGTTAGACCAAAAGACTTTAAAATACCACCCAAATGCAAATCATAAAAATAATTAAATTTGTACATTTTTATTAAAGAACTTTTCTATATTTTTCATTCATAATCGATTCATTGACATTTATTTTGAAATAAAAATATAAATTTAACCCTCTTGCTATTTCCATGGACAACATAGATGTAGCAAAATTTGCATAACCAGCAATTTCCAATGGTACGCATTTTTCTGACTATTAAGCTGTGCAACCCGTGCTGCTCTTGTTTGTTTTCATTTATGTTTATATGTTCATATTTTCAGGATCTAATTCTATACTTTAAAATAAAAACTTCTATAAATTTTTTTACTTAAAATGTAGATTTGAAATATGTACTAAAACCATACGCAATTTTTGAATCTACTTTGTTAAAATAACTACACAGCAAGAGGGTTAAAATACTTTTTCACACTTTTTATTTACTTTTACAAATTTAAAATAAATATGTACCTACACTAAAAAAATTTTATGTGAATGTAAGTTAATAAAGTTTATTTTAATAACACTACATAGTAAATTTTTATTTCAATTTAAAAAAATATTGTATGTGTGGCGAAGCAATTATTTTTTGTTTGCAAAGTGGCTCTCAAATGGTCATGGTTTAGACACCCATGCATTATATCAAACCTTTCATGAACCCTTAAAGTTGTTTATGCATCCCTTAAGTTTTAATTTGCCACACACACGCACCCTCAGCAATTGGTCAGGCCCACCCATTCTTCAAAAGTATGCAGAGTCTAGTATAGGAACCAAAAAAAATTAACAAATTTTAAGCTTCAGCTTTTATACAAAAGGGGTGGAGGAAATTATGACAAATTCCTTATATAATACATTAGATTAAAAAGAACAGAATGCATGTTCCACACAGTATGCATGACTTAAAAATTTTAAATGAAAACAAATTGTTTAAACAAGATTGCATATAAACAATTTCGGGAGTAATTTTCGCCAAAGATAACGTGCAAAGCTACACATGGAAATATTCCAAGAATTATTGCAAATGTCAATATCTTATTTTCCGACTTGTGGAAACTAGCATTCTTGTACAAGTTTGAATTTTACTGTATAAATGCAGTAAGCAACATAGCATGCAATATTTCTGAAAATGTGAAAAATCATCCAATTTCTCTTTTATCAACTTCCAATTATTTGGTTATAACAAATGCCACAAATTTTTAAAAGTTTTGAGTTTTTATTGAAAATTCTTTCTATATGAATTCTTTTCAAATAATTCTCAAAACAATGTTACGTTTATTCTTATACTCTTTAATACCTCACTTTTACAACCAGATTATTTAATTTTCTGTCTGAAGGAAGGATGCAGATTATGGAAAAACTACATCCTGTCCTTTTACAGGAAAAAAGACTGTCCATGAAAACAAATTTCAGCCTACTAATTATGAAAAAGGAAGCCCAGTGGCTGACTGGTACCGCACTTCCATGCCAGTCAGGAGTTCCAATCCCAGGCTGGGCAAGGTCAATTCAGCCTTTCATCCCTTCAGTGGGTCGATAAATGAGTATCAAACTTGCATGGGAACTAAACACTGGGGGGTTTTGCATCAGATTGTCCATATGATCAGAACATCTGCCCATGCACCTCAGCACCCAAGACTACGAAAAGCAAGTTGGGCTGTTGTGCCAAGTTTAGTTCTTTTTAACCCTCTGACGCACGCTGAATTTTTTAAAATAAAGTTAATAAATGCAATGTATAGAACCTAAGAACAGAGAAAATACCTTTAAAAAAAATTACAGTACACTCCCCCTGGAGGGGGAGGTGGTTTCATAGGAGTACAGCCGCGCACTTACGACATAATTCTCGGATGAATATATAATTTGGATCAGATTTGTAGGATTATTCTTTATATATTTTGTAATAAATTTACTAAAACATGCAATATTAAGTATTAGAATTACATTTTAAATGTTAAATATTACAAAATTTAAGAGATTGAAATCAACTTCAATAGCCAAATTTTTCATTGTTTCTTTATTATTAAATTATTAAAACATGCAATAATATTGATAAAAATTATCTTCAAAAGATATAATATTAGTAAATTTAATATCTCTCACACGTGAGTGCTACAAGTCTGACAGCTTTCATGTTCTAAATGTACGGTGGTATGCCTATGAAACCACCACTCGGATGACTTATGAGGCAGTTCTTTTTATAATTTATCATTCTAAAAATTAGTTATGCTATGAACAGCATATGCAGCAAAAATGTACATAACTTACTTTGAATATTTATCTGTTATTTTCTAAAGAAAGTTTTTTTGAAAGTGTTCAAAAAGGGTTTTTAAAAGTATGCATTTTTCTCACAGAAAGAACAGTTTTTTGTAAAGTGTTGACATCTAGTATCTTTTATGAAGGATAAAAGATATCTATAGAACCATTGGTTTCATTCAAATACCACTGCGCATTTAGAGGTATTTTTTTAGAAAATGGTGGTTTCGGAAAGATTCCACCGTGCGTTAAATGGTTAACCATGAAAAAGCATTTCAATCATTCAACAATTGTCAACACAAAGACATAGGATGCAGAGATCAAAAGGACATACATGTTGATTGTCAAATTAGTAACTTAATTATAGGAAATGCACTAATAATTTACAAGAAATAAAGATAAACAGCATGCTTAAATTGATTTAAAATATTAAAAAGGAAAACACAAGGCAGTTGCTGTTTGAACCGCTTTATCAGACATGATATTCATCTCCAAGAATTATCAACTCTTTTGGCAGCAAACAATTGATTACTTTAAAGGACACTTAATTAAAAATGTTTAAAAATTTTTAATTAGCTGCATATTAGTATAAAAATTAAAATCAGTTTACATTAAAAACAGAATACTGAATACAAAATTGTTACTTAAAAAGTTTAATTTGTTTATCTAAACAAAAAATCAATTTAACATTTATATATAGAATCCACTACAAGCAAAATTCATCAAATTTACAAAAAATGGATCTAACAATTACATCAAAAAGCCTTTAAAAAATTGACTAATTATGAAAAGCATTTGTGAATTACATAAAAACTTACACTTTCAATTTTCTTCACTGTTTTTAGATCACTCATACCATCAAATAAGAAACAATCTCCTAGTGTTTCCTTATGATCTCTGATGAATGCATGACGTAGCCTAGAACTTTCAACTAAAGGTGCAAAATCAACATGGTATTGAAACACAGCCCAGGTTGGACGAGAAAGCAACTCAAAGTAGTTCGCTACAATAGAAATTCTTTCCCCTGACAGTCCTAGAAAAACAAAATTTAAAGGATATTTTAAATGTGTAGATAAAAATATCCTATCTTATTTAACGCATTTATTTACTAAGGACATTATGTTTGTAAATATTTCTGTAAAATTTTAGGTTATATATAACTATCATTTTCTCCAAAATACTTAATGTCAGTTTAAATTTAAAAATAAAAACCCCTTTTATATTTTAATTTTTATCTTAAGATACTACAACTAGTTCCTGAAAAATGTTAAGTCTTTATAACTAAAGATTTAAACAATTATTTATACATGTAATGTAATAAATGAATGACACAATAAGGAACTGCATAAGGAAACACAAAATTAAAATCTTTTCAACACAGTACAGTAATACCTTGGCTTATACTAACTACCCTGACTAACACTATTTTCAAATTTTGTTGATTTCTCATTTGTTCGAAACAAATTAATGAAATTGGTTGTGATTGTAGAAGTTGATCTTGCCAGTCAAATTTAAAGTGGATAGTGATAACATTCAATAACTGTTGAATTCTCACAATCAGGAGCTGGCAATTGATTAGTTCATAGAAATGCATGAGCAAGAGCGAGACATTGAAGAACTTGTTTTTAGGCCCAGTTTAATAAGATAAAATGACAGGAATTAGACAAAGGTGTCAATTTAATTGAAAAAGGATTACAAATTTTAGAAAATATATAGTCTTAATGACTAGCATATTTTTTCAACAAAATAGAAAAATTATTAGCATGCAATGAGGAAACTTTACAGAAGAAAAAATCTTACCGAGCCACAGACTATTTAAATCATATCCCAACTTAGCGGTTATTTTTTGGTCCAATCTATCGGGCAAGTTCTGGGTATTACTGAATTTGATATTTACATGTAGCCATGATGAAAAGTTAACAGTACTGTTGGACCATTTGTAAATTCTTAATATGTAAAACATACACAAGAAATAACAGATAATAAAGATAAAAAGTTAGTTTAGTTAAAACATTAAGAATAGTAATAAGGATGCAAAAAATTTGCATATTCTAAAATGATGACCCAAATGAAATATTTTAAAAATAAATTTGAAAAAAAAAATCACTAATTAATCATATGTAGTGTGTGATAAAGAAAACCCTACTCTTTTAAACATTCTTCCAAGACAGCAAGAACATTCAACTTCGTACCTTGCATGAAAACCTATACTTTAATTTGCTTCTTGCTACATAGAAGATTTAGCAAACAAGTATATTTTTCCATGCTTTAAAATGCTCCCACTCTGCTCCCCACCACAACCACGACAAAGATCAGAAGAGGCAAGGCATTTATTTTCCAGTAACGAAGCAATTCCCCATTCTGTGAAATCCAACAGACTTACTTGCTAGACAAGTCTGGTTCTCTTACAATTCCAAACCATTTCCAATCACTCTCCACTTCTCTCTCACTCTTACAACTCCAATCATTTCTTTCTGAAGATATTTTTCTTGCACTACGTATACATTAATTCTTTATTCTAAAGTATTATAAATGTATTAAATGACATAATCCTATACATGTATTTAATCTGTTTATTAAATAGGTAACTTCATTTTTCTCTTTATTACTACAGCGCATAGATAAAACTAAATATTCAAAAATTGTTTAATGCATTTAATATCTTTTTTTTTAACTAGAAGCTAGTTTACTAATCCAAGCAGATGTTTTAGTCATTGCACATCCTGTTTGTCAACATGAGACTTGGATTTTCAAGAAAAGAAGGCATTTGGCTAAATCTGGATTTTAATGAAAAGATAAATAATTCTTGGAAAAAGGTAACTTCAACAACTCTATTTCTTTTATTACTACAAGTATGCGTGATAAGTAACTATATATTCAAAGCATGTTGGTGATGCATTTAACGTCACTTTACTACGAGGCTTTTGCTACAAGCGAATTTTTAGCCATGCAAGTCCGTGTTTCACCTGAGACTGGCACCCTTCAACACAACCAACCAGGGAGGCATTTAGCTCTCAAGATTTGCGTGCATGCTGCCCAAATGAACGAGGGTCTTTGAGTAATTATTGGGCTAACTCATGACATTTTGCCATTTGCATACCTTAACCGCTGAGCTACACTTGTCTCCTCAAACATGATAAATGCATACACAAGAATGACAAGAATTTTTTTTCTGTCACAACAGAAAGTTTGTTTTTTTCCACATAATATTGAAGTATTACATTTGTATGAAAAACATATCAGGAATAAGAACTGAAATTATGAAATTATTAATATAAAATACCTTAATTCAAAAATTTTACATGCACACATTTTATAAAGAAAAATTACATTATTGTATTGCCTTGGAAATATTCTGCTTTATATATTACAAATTCTTTATAGTTATATTTCTCTTTATAAAATAAATTTTTTCATCAGAACGCTTTTTTCTAAAAAGGGGGCCTGGCCGAATTTGTTTTCAAATGAATTTTTATTCAACTTCTAACTTTCTAACTTGCACAAATGATATATCAATCAAAAGATAATAATGCAAAGAATAAGATTAAATAAAGAAAACGACAGGTCAGTCATTTTTGGGGTACCAAGTCTCCTTAAAAGATCCATACATATATACTGTAAAATTCAGTGTATAATGCACATTTTTAACACAAGAAATAAGATCGACACTTAAGGGCGAGCATTATACACTGGGTATAAAATCAATAACTTTAAATATAACAAAAGAGATGAGCATAAAAAACTTTTTACTTCTACATGTATCGAAATACTTGTTTATTTAAAAGAAACGACTAGCCTTATGAACAATAAGAGTTGTAGTTCTAGAAGAAAACTATTTAATCTCAAAAGTTTGGGATAATACCACTAATAAATGACTTTGAAACATAAGGGTAATGTATACTAATATTTCAGATTTCTTTGTAAAGAAGGGAGTATGAATTATACAGCAAATACACCTACAAATCAAAAAATTATTCTTGAAAGTATAGGTGCGCGTTACACGCTAGATTTTACAGTATATAAATAAACATACGAGAAATATCAAGAACCTTGAAAAGGAAGATCAAATTAAGGCTACTTAAAAATGGATGGCCTAATGCTAGAGCCATCAATGTTAATTTTATATGAAAAGATAGTAAGTAACTTCGTTAGCTCAATATGCATGCAGCTGCTGCTGCTGCTACTACTACTACTACAAAGAGAAGGGATATCAAGAAAGCGAATAATTCAGATTACATTTCATTCTTAGGTGTTCGTTACAATAATGACATTTAAAAATTTTAATTGTTTTCAACAGTCTATTATAGTTCTGCACAAACAAATTTAAGAAAAAGTAATAAATTCCAAGAAAAAATTTGGGCTAAGTGTAGTATAGGGGGCACATCAGATTTAGCGATTTTTATCTAAATGCCATGGCGAGATATCGAATTAATTCTAAAATAAATAATTCCGAAAAAAGTACCTTGGCGACTGCCTTTAGTCACCAAAAGAAAGGACTGCACCAAGTGGCCCCTATACTACACTTGAACCAAAATTTAATACTCTTATGCTGAAATCTGATTCAACCACTATTACATATCTAAAATCCTAAAAGCTTCATAAAACATGGACATGTATAAATCCCAAATTTTTTTATGATGCTTATTTAAACTGATGGTAAAAATGCATTTTAAAAATGGATTTATTTATATATTTCTGTTATTATATACAATTTTAAGTACTACATTTAATTAAAACTATTTTATCCACTATTTCCTTTTAATTCTGGCTAAAGTCTAGTTACAGCTGATTAAAATATCTAGTACTTGCATGCTATGTCAACCAATTTCCCTACATCAAAAGTCACCAATTCAAAAAATGGTGACCAAAGCTAAAATATAATTATGTTCAAACATGCATGGGAACATTTTTCATTAATGGCTGCATGTCGCAGCACTTAGTGCCATCTTTTGATTTAAGGGAATTAGTCAATGGCATAATTGATAATTACCAAATATAAATTCACAATAAATATTCCATTATAAACTTTTCTGAAAAATGGAAGTCTCATTTTTCTATTTCATAGACCTGTTAACAAAAAGTATGTAAAATTTCAAAGAATTAAAAATTAAAATTAAGGCATAAGTTCGATACGCAGACTTTTTTCGATGTTTTTTTGTCCTTTCTTCGGGTTGATTGACTGATTGATTGAATATTAACGTCGCACTGGTCGGCTACACAAGATTTTGGCGACGGACCAGTTAATTTTGAACCATGGTCAAGTGACGTGGACGATACGTGAGCTGGCACCCCCTCTCCTAACTACCACAACAGGAGGACGTTTCAGCTCTCGACAGATTTAACGTGCATCGCTGCCCTACACGGCAGGTCTTTAGTGGTACTGGGCTCAAACTCGTGACAAGGCAAGCCACAATCCGATACCTATACCACTCTGCTACCGCGGCGTGCCTTCTTCGGGCAATTCTGCGTTAGATTCTGGCTACCCTGATTCCCCATTGGGTTCCGCGGTCTTTTCGTTTTATGGCAGATTTTCCAATCAGAGCAGCAGTTGTTTAAAAAAAACTTTCTAGAACAATTTTATTTCCTATATGATTTTCTAACATTCTTTTTCTTTTGGATTTTTAACTGTTTAGACAGATATTTCCAGACAAAATTCACTGACTTATATTTCCAATTATTTCTTAATAATTATAAACATTTATTTATTAATAGTCTATTATTCATTCATATTTATTTGTGATATTATTTATTAAAGTTTATTTTTAGTTATTGATTAGGTAGAATATTCTTTCATTATTAGGTCCTATTTCAATTCTTTTATTATTACTTTATTTCTTTTTCCATATTACTTATTAATATTTCTTTTTAACTACTGATACATTACTTATTGATTAGTTGACTTAATTCTGTCATTATTAGGTTATATATTCCTTTATTATTTTTTGTCTTAATCTATATTATTTATTAACATCTATTTTATTTATTAACATCTATTTTATTTATTAACATCTATTTTATTTATTAACATCTATTTTATTTATTAACATCTATTTTATTTATTAACATCTATTTTATTTATTAACATCTATTTTATTTATAAATTATTCCAGTTATTGATTATGTTGACTGTAAATTCTTATAATATTATTAATTTACAAAGAAGTTAATATAAATTTTATAAAAACCTTGTTAATTTTATATACCTTTAAATATTGTAACTTGTTCCTTTTAACTATGACTGTATATATGTTTAGGAAATCATGCAAACAGAAGGGAGTGGATTGTTTCAATAAGTTTTTAGAAATTGTTAGGGATATCAATTGGGCTGAGAGGGATTTAGGTCAAATTTTTTAAAAGGGGAATTTTTCCTCAAGATTTTAATCACAATCTATCTTGCCGACAAGTGATTACTTTGGTCGTTGTGCGACAATTTTTTATACATCAAGTGCTGCAAGGTAAGTTAATTCTATTTATATTTAATTTATTCAATGTAAGCAAGTAAAATTCTCATTATGTTTAATTTTATTACTTTAATTTTAATGTTCATTTGCTTTAACATGTTTAATTTTGATGTTTATCTTCTAGGCTTAATGTGATAATGATGATAAATAGAACTATTTGTTCATTACTATTCTCAATCACAAAAATAAGATTTTTATTCTTAAATTCAATGCAGTATTACTAAAATAATTATACCATTTACATTTAGTTCTATAAAAATTTGTCCTTACACTACTTCTTTAGTTTTATATTTATCTAGGAATTCTCTCTTCTATTCTTTTAGCCTATTTTCTAAAAATATTACATGTTTCATTTTTATGTTCCCAGGATTAGAAAAAATCCTGCCACACATTCATTTTCATACAAAGGTGGCAAGGAGGGGAGGTAACCTTAGATTGCAAAGATGGGAACTTCACTTTAGTGAAGTTCAGGCAGGAGTAATTAAAGCACTACACTTTGTCATGTTTCAGAGTGGGGAGGGGGATAGGGAGGAATTTTGCAACCCTGTGCTTTCCTTGGTGACTAATGTTGCCAAAAAAAAATCTGTATATTGAACTTGTTCCACAAATTTGAAAAATTTAATACACATACTTCAAACATTCCTAAATGATAATCTTATAATATATTAATTTCTGAATATTAAATATGAATAAAGCAAATATATAAAGATAATATAGTATCCTTACCTTTTTTATCTGCACAATGTGGAGGTCTAGTGTTATCATCACCAAACACTCGACTGCGTCCACGGCCACTGGCAGCTTCTAGACCCAGAGAACTTTCTGGTTTTACATAACCTTCACCAACAAAACGGCTACGTCCACGACCACTTGCAGCTTCGATATTCATCGCTGCCATTGATTCCGCTAATCTAGCTTCTTGTGTTTCAACTAGACTTTGCATTTGCTGCTGTGGAGGATCTTCACGAGGAACACCTCGATGGGCTCGACGCCCACCAGCCTGTGCACCGGGCTGTGTATCGGCCTTCAAAAGAAACCAAATTTTAATTAGGTGCTCACCAATATCATATTAATTGAATACAAAACAATGTACAAATCTAGAGTACATTTAAGTTGGTGAAATTGTCGAATCGGCCGCTTCTCCGCCAAATTTAGAAAAATCGCGTATTTGGCACGTTTTTGTCAAAAACGACTTCTTCACTGGAGAACAAATTCAGAAGGGTTACCAGATTTAGCGCATTTATCGATTTGGCGAGAAAACACTTGGCGCGAGAAGCGGCCGATTCGACAAATCAACCTTCAAGTTTTCTGACCATTTTCAGAATCAAAACAAGCATTGAATTCCAAGGAGAATTTTAAAAGCTTATATACAAGAAATACAATTCTTACCAATGTCCTTTGATGCATCTAAAATCATTCCGATATATTTCATTTAATAAATGATTTTACATTTTAGAACTAATAAATCTTTATATTGAATATTCTTCCAGTGATTCAATTAACAAAACTACAACTCCAAAATTTAACTGAGATGCGTTTCAAGTTAAAAGGAATTTGCTTACTTAACAAATTAAAAAAAAATAATCATTAAGGGTTTTTTTTTTTGTTTAAGTAATAATCTTTATTGAGAGGCCATATATCTATTCATAATTTTGTAATAACAATATTTTTCCAACTCAATATGACTATTAAGTGTGATTTAACTATTTCTACTGCACTAATATAACTATTATAAATACACACTGTAATAAAAAAAATTTTAAAAAGTCTTCAAAGATCATAACTCCCAACACATTTCACACACTTTAATAAAAAAAAAAAACTAACAAAAGAGGGTCATAAAAATTACAGGCACTTGCATACGAACATCATAACAGCCAAATTTGCACCAAGTGAATCCTGCTACTTACTGCCCAAATCTGGCTGATTGCTTCTTTTTCAATGCAACAATGGCAGAAAGAATGTTGGAGAAAGGGAGATACGTTGATTCTGCACACATGATGTTTTTCTCACCATTGTATTATAAAAGCAACATGCCATGTTGCCTGTACTTGGAAAGAAAGCTGTTTTAGAATGGTGCATGAAAGAAGGTTTGATTGGATCATGGTATGTATGTCCAAAATGTGGGAAAAGTATGGAATGGAGTATCTGCGCAGACAGTAGGCGCCAATTGGGTAATCACGTGATTCCTGCTGCAATATCCCCAGGTGCTTATTCATAACATGGGTTTTCCTATATCTTTGTTGAGATGACATTCTTGTGTCTTAATTTTATCTAATTAAAAATATATATCATTGTATTTTTTGCATTATTCTAGTATATATATTTGTTAGGAAATATTTTTAACAACTCTTTTGTATAATTTTTGTTTTATTCTAAATTATTTATCTAATTAGGTATTCATCTGCTTCGTTAGTATCTGGTTAGTGTTAGCTGGGATATTTATTTATAGTTCTTGATGCACTTAGATATAGCTCTTAATTATTTTAATTAATTAATTTTGTTGCTCTTTTTATTTCATATTTTTTCACAAGAATGGCTCACAGTATAGGTTCGAAAAACCGCTTCTTTTAAAAACTTCAGCTACGAAATATTATATTATAGTCTGCGAGTTTCAGTGCCACTGGAAATCGAAGTGTTATTTAGAGATGAAAAGTAACAATTCTATAAAAATATATTATATTTACATCAAGTTTGCCTACCTACAATTAAAAGTTCAAAGCGAATATTTTATTTAATTGTCGATCAGTTATTTGATGAAAATGAATTTCATTTTTACAATATGTTGCATATAAATACTTTACAATATTATGAAGCATTTGAAGATGTTTGAAAAATTATTCTAATAAAATAACATTCTCCATCTTTGACTGTCTGATTTACTTACTAATTATCCTTTAAAAGTGTTTCGAAATTTTTTTAGAAATGACTTAAGATGATAAAAGAAAATTACTTATATTAATGTATAATTTATAGGAATTCTTAAATTTAATGTGATTATCCATTATTACAAGTTATTGAATTATATATAAAGTACATAATAAGGGCTGACCTTCTGGGGAGAGCAGCGGATGTGCTATGCACTGGGTCCCCAGCATGATCAAAAACTAAAATGCATTCTTTCACATGAAAACTTGACATTTCTTTACAAAATATAAATTTTATCGTAAACATTGTTATTGTAGATCTCTGAATTGCAACAATCTGCAGCCTTGACTGATTCGCAAAATGAGGCATATAATAACAGGTTTCAAATTCTGATCTCTACACATCAGATAACATTAAGAATGGGATGTTAAAATGTTATGTTCCCCATTAATTTAAGCCATGTAATATGAAATCAAGAACCAATTAATCGGTTCGTGTACGTTTCATTAAATAAAATAAAATGTGGAACGCATACATATGATGCGTCAACATAGGGCAATAAATGGATATTATTTACCGCCACTATAAAAAGAATGCGCAATCTGCAAGATTTACAGGAGGCTATAATGGGTGTTCTGTTTGCCATGTGCAATTATTGATGAAACAAAGTTTGTATAAATAAGGAAATGTAACAACTAAAATTGATATTTCAAAGAGTACATGTGGTTCTATTTTTAGCATTTCATAATCTCCCCCTTTGTGGATACCATGAAATAATAGGAACAACTAATAATGGAAATTTTTTCTGTTTAAAAGAATTATGAAATAAATATGATCCTGCGTTAATATATCATGTCAACAAAATAAAAACCTCTTGAAATAGAATTGTGCATCACTTAGCAAGTTACAAAAAAAACCTGGTAGAAGGATTTAGGTGTTACTTCTATAACACTGCAATATCGATACAGTTATTGCGCAAATAGAACATAGATTTAGGCGTATAACAAATATTAACTCCGATTTCAAAACCTGAGAACATGAATTAGCAAAAAAAAGTTCCAAGACTTTTGCAAAGTTTTACAAAAATAGATGTAGATAAAATCAGTTAAAAACAGAATTTGATTTTGAATACAAATAACACACGATACATACCAAATAGTTATGAGTAATTTCCACACACACACACACATGTATTAACTGTTTTAATACTTTTCTCTTAAGTTGCAGTTACTATAGCAAATCCTGAAAGCTGTTTCAGCATATATTAAAATTAATAAAAAGTTACATTCAATCATGCATGTATACAGAAAGCTTAAATGCACTTGTAATATTAAGCATCGAAAAAAATGCAAAAAGTTAATTTTTCTGAAAATAACTGCAATAAAATAAACATGGGTATGCGACACTTGGATCAAAATTAAAATTAATGCAGTATGAACTATATTAAAATGTACATTACAATTTTTAATAACACATTCAATATTTTTTTCTTCATATAAAGTGCCTATAACATGTAGATCTAATTTTTTTAAATTGTTCAATATTAAGGGAATGTATCATCAGAAAAGGTGCAATAATTTTCAGAAATGCTATTTAATTATCCTCAGTTTTAAATATATTTTTCTTATTGAATTACGCATTGATTTATCTATAAATAGATGGTTCGAAATACTTGTAAAAAGATTACTTGTTTAAACCATTGTTTATCTCATTATTAGAGAGTTAATATGAAAGTTTTTTTGATTAATAAATAGTTATGCATTGATGAAAACGAATTTTATTTTTACAGCACAATGAATTGCAAATTAGATTGAAAAAATACAATACATATATATATATAAGTGAATAGTTGCATAAAATATCTATTCACAATTAAATTAAAAATGTATTTGATGTAGCCAAAACAAATATTTTTAAACAATTTAAATGAATAATACTATTCAAAAATGTGAATTTAAAACAAAAAATCACAAGATTCTTGCATTGGACATTCCACAAACTTTTCATGTTATAAAAGTAACTCAATATATTTCAGCTGCAGCATTGAAAAAAAAAGAATTTTCAGAACAAGAAAAAATGTACAACCAGACCTAACAAATAATTTCCAGTAATTGAGTTGTTTTTGTTTTTTAAATTGGCATAAGTCACTTTGTTTTTAAAGCTAAAAAGTACCCTTTTTAAAAAAAAAAATCCATATACAGCACAGTATGTCATTTCTGAACGTAAAAGAATAATTAACTATACGAGTTTATAAGCGCAAAATAGTCGTAAACAAATGGCGCTGTATGCACGTGCGCAAGAGATCACAGGAATCATGTGATCGTGACATCACATGAATTTAGTCCATTGAGAGAAAGAACGGGTAATAAAGTGAATGATGGTTTTTAAATGGTACTGCAGAATTCAGTCCAGTGTTAAAGAGGATACCCATCATGTGTTTAGGAGTGTAAGGAAAGGGTTTTGGTTTTAATTTGAGTTTTTTGGATTTGTGCACCGTTTTGTTAGTGATGCAAAAATAAAATGTTTTGGAAGGTGCTCTCAGAAAATATGCAGTTGCACACTGGTATAATTTCAGTAGGCAACTCATCGTCATCATAAATGTCAGAAAAAGCAGCATTTTTTAAAGGAAAGTGAAATTATTTCCATTTTTAAATGCCTAATTTTTGCAACGATTTTCAATTTTAAAACTTTAAATTGCTATTTTTAAATGATTTTCCTTCCGCCATCTTGAATTGTGCACTCCGGCGTTGCGTGTTGTGGTAGGGTTGCAACTCCGAAACACAACAGGCAAAAACATTCCAAATTGGTGATTTTTTAAAATTTAGCGGAAAAGCAGCCGATTCGACAATTTCACCGGAATTTCTCCTCTGGCTATTACATTCAAAATCAGCAATAACTTCACTCAACTATTTTCAAGAAAAACAAATGCTGCTTAGAAACAAGCCTTTTAAGCCCTAACAAGCCATTTTCCAAAAACTGGTAGGATAACTATTTCTAGTAGGATTACATTTCCTTCAAGTTTGACAATCTGGCAATGGATTACAAATACCATAAGTCATGGAATCAATCATAATTGTAAAAAAAAAGTATGCCAGATGTGATCTGGTGAATACAATTGTTCAGTCACAAAAACATGGATAATTTTTTTACATCTAATTTTAAAAATATGCTTGAAATTATAAGAGGAACGTACAAATTAAGACAAAGATAAAAGTAAAAAAGTTACGATCGAAGATATTCCTTGATACCTAACGTCATTTAAAAAATGAATACCAGGATACTTTAACCAGTACATGGAACTTCCTATATTACAAATAAAACAATAAGTTGCATTGTAGTCACAAAAATAAAGGCTTTATGAAGCACAACATTTAAACATGAAAAAATTCATTCAAATAACACATTAAAACTTTCTTACAGGAGGTGGCATCTGAGGTTGTCTAGCAGGCTCTTCGCCAGGTCTCCTTACTTGACGAGGAGGCTCCTGTTTATCTCCTCCACCACCTCTCGCAGCAGCACGTCCTCTCCCCCATCCTCTGCCTCTCCCTTTACGGGGTTGATCTGCCATACTTACTGTAAAAAAAAGAATAACTTATTCAAAAAAAAATAAAAGAAAATTAAAATTTATAGTTCAAACAATAAAAATAAATTTAATAACTTCAATAGATCCATCTGATCTTAAATCATTTGATCACATTATCGAACTCTCCAATTTCTTAATTTGTTTCCCCATTTCATTTATGTTAACCATTTACTTTAAAAAGGGAGCTGTTTCTTAAACATTAGTCAAAATATAACCTTCGAGTTCATTTACTTAATGACTATCCTCAATTTTCTAAAAGATTTTTACCTTGTAATAAATTTATACAATTATATTTGGATGGTTTCTAATCTGTAAAGAAAAATATTTGTGTTTTCAAACTATAGAATTTGCAGCAACATGGATTTTATTCTGTTCCCCCATTTCTTTTGAACAGACTGAAAAGGAAATTATAAAGAAACCTAACATGCAACTGATAAAAACTAAACGTTTAATTTTTCGAAAACGAAATGTCAATATTCGACTCTTAGCTTACTTTTCGACTCGAAATGAACTTAGAAACTAAATTCCGATTATTTATTCAGTCAAATTATTGCAAAATAAGAAGTGAAAAAATATCAAGTAAATTCTTTATTACCCTAATTAATACATATAATTGAATGGCATGCTCCACTACATTTAAAATTCAAACACTTCATCGACTTTTAGGAGTTCAACATTAAAAAATGCATGCAATTTGAAATGGAAGGACAAACTAAGCCTAACTTTTCGCGCATTTTTTTAAAAGTAACATAAGTTGTCCATTAACACACACAAATAAAGCTACTTATGCAAAATACATTCTTTAATAAATTAAGATTCAGATGTTCAGATGTTGAGAATAGAACAAAAATCAGATGTCAAACTAATCGTTCATTTCAATTCATGCAAATATTTAGGCATCCGAAAAATTTATACTCTACTTTTGTATATCGAGTGCATAATCCTCAAGTGTACCACATGGATACAGAGAACAAAGAAAATAAAATTTCACTCAGATCGATATAATTTACTTACCGAATAAATCAATTGTAAGAATGACAAATTTATAAGAATTCGCTTACCTACAGGTTTGAAATTTTTTTTCCTAAGCGCGAGAGCTAAATGCACAACTTGCGACTCCGAAATGTAGAATCCCACTGCCAGGTGGAGACTCGTTTGCTGTTAGACCTGCTTTGATAGAGAAATATGTTGCCAGATATGCAATGCGCAAATCTACATTCACTGGATAACCAATAAACATGCTGCTTTTTCCCTCTCAATATCAATAGCCAATCAAGTGAAAGAATCAAACAGTCAGTTATAAATGGCGATGAAAGCTGGAATCTAATTTTTAAAATGTCTTACATTTTTAATTGAAGATTAATATAAAATGCATTTGTAAAAAGATTTCCTTCTTGGATAACTATATGCGAATGTTTATCAACCTTTTTTTTAACAGTAGCTGAAAAAGTAACCTGAAAAAAAGTTGGCCCGGACAGTGCCGATTTAAGCTCATTTCGGACCATGGGTGCAGAAGATCTACAGGCCCCCCTTTTGCACTGGCGGATTGAAAAATTTATAACCAGAAAATCTGGTTAAGTCCAGCTTATCAGGGCCCTAGCCCCTGGATGCCTGTCTGAAGCGCCCAATGGATCAACCAGCACTGGGTCCGGCGCAAAATTAATCTGCAGACCTTCAAGAAATTTTATAGAATATTTATTTTGCATTCTCATTTATTACATTTAAGAAAAAAATATAGCAAGGCTTAAGTAATGATATTTCAGAAAGGTTATAATATTTCAGATGAATGTAAGGGAAAATAACCGTCGATGTTTTTTAAAACTAATAAAGCAGTTAACAAAACTGAAATCTGTTAGATAGACAGGTGTTTGATTTGAATCCAAAAAAATAAAAGGATCAGGATTAAAGCGTCTGTTCATTTTAGAAGTCAAATTTGTTTATTCTTTGTTTGAAACAAATTAGCAAGCACGCATTTTTTTAGACTTTGGAGATAACGGAAGCAAGATGAATAATGGGTGGTTTCACCCACTTTGAGCACAAGGTGGAAATATCTCCACCGACATACAAGAGAATTGCAAAAAAGATTAAAAAAAAAAAAGAATCATTTATATCTAAATTATCTTCAAAATATGCATAATTATAAACAATAAAGTAGCTACGAATCATGGTATCTAGCGCCGGATTAGCTAACTAGCACAATACGCAACTGCTTAGAGTAGGCCTGGCCAAAAGGTGGCCTGAATGTTACATGGTACTCTAAATTATACGGCCCGTCGGACAATTTTAACCAATTCGATTCACTCCGAGAAGGGGTGGGCAATTGTTTTGACTCGAGGGTCACATTGTGGAAGAGAAGGACACCGAAGAGTCTTACGTTTTTAAAATGATTGCATTAATTAGCTAACGTTGCATCTCAGATAAAGTATAAACTGTACCATAACAGGGCCGGCTCTAGCAATTTGGCCGCCCCAAACAAAAATGCCACCTCTCTCTCTCTAAAGCAAAAAATTATAATTATAAAAGATAAATTGTTCATATAAATACGTAACAATAAAACTTTAACAATTCCAACGAACAAGAAAGCAGCATATATATATATTAAGTTTCAAAAAATTCATAATAATTCGAAATTAGTGACATAATTACTTATTTTAACGAGTAAAATGTAAGAGAAGGAATCATCCACATTTCACAGGAGGCCCATTTCTCCGAAAAATAATCTATTGATGGTTGGGATCATAAGCATTTGTTTTAACGGAAACTACACTCAGGACTAAAATAAAACATTTCTTGTGGTTTTCTATCTACCAAAACATTTTATTGTCCCTGTCCCCTTTTGGATAGCTGACACCGGACATCGTAAGGGTGAAAGGAATGTCCGCTGTGAACTCACTCCGGGATGTGGAGAAAGTTTCTAGAGAAAGATGTGTAAACATATTAAATTTGATGATTTAACGTATTATTTCACCTCGAATCCTTCAAGTATCAACATAAAAGAAAACTGTCATTAAACATACATAGTACAAAATAAAGAAATGAGATACGTTAAATGAAATACCAAATTCACACCCAATAATATTTCTGGAAATATATCTTTTTTTTAAATATATATATATGTGTGTGTGTGTGTGTGTACTACTGTGCCTAGTATTTCCTATCTTGAATAATGATTGATTGAATATTAACGTCGCACTGTTCAGCAACACGAGGGCTTTTGGCGACGGACCATGTAATTTTGAACCATGGTCAAGTGACGTGGACGACACCTGAGCTGGCACCCCCTCTCCTAACTACCACACCACACCAACGGGAGGACGTTTCAGCTCTTGACAGATTTAACGTGCATCGCTGCCCTACACGGTGGGTCTTTAGTGGTACTGAGCTCGAACTCGTGACAAGGTAAGCCACGATCCGATACCTATATCACTCGGCTACCGCGGCCACTCAGTTGGGGTCGAACCAGCAACCTTAGGCTTAAGAAACGGGCACGCTACCTCTAAGCCACTGGAACCGACAGGAATTAGGAACTAATAATACATATTTTTTTGGAGATTCAATGATTTGTTATAAAAGAAAGATTTGATATTATACACACAAAATCCGTTAAGATAACTCTAATGAATGCCACTGTACCAGACAAAGTCCTCATTGTCTTTAAAATGCTTGAAACTTTTTTTTATGAAGCACGAAAGTGGGGCACTAATTGTAGAAAATTGGGGCATACACATAATTTTGCCATGTCAACAAGTAGATTTTATTTATTAAAAAAAAAAATCACAAAAACTGGATGATTTATCAACGTTGTACACTACAGCAATGTGTAGGCTATTGTTGTAATTTTGAATCTATGTCAAATGACAAGGATGACACCTGAGCAAGCACCCCACTGGCCAAACTTCCCCTCTACGTTTACGTGAGGGCATTGATCCAAGACAAATTTAAAGTGCATCACCCCTTTTTTATGGGGTCCCACTCGAACTCATGACTCGCTGGAAGAGTTTGTGACCATGACCACTCAGCTGCCGTAGCCGCTAAATCATCAAGAAGCTAAATGCAAAGAAACTAAAATAAAAAGATGTAGCTATCGCAGCAATGACTACGAAACGGAACTCAAAACTACATAAAAAATATCAAGATCAAGTCTAAATTTTTAAATTAAAACCAGAGATACATATGTCAAGAAACAAGGCACTTGAAAAATGAAAGCGAGTTGGAAAAATCCTCATATTTAAACAAAATTCAAACTCGTAACTCTCACTTTAGTGCTGGTCGGGAGTTTGGAAAGGGAGAGTGCCAACTCTGTGTGATATCTTCCTTGCTTCCCTTTCCTAACTACCACACCAACGGGAGGACATTGAGCCTCGACAGATTTAATGTACACCACCCTCTACATGGTGAGTCTTATGTTACACCAGGATTCGAAAGCGCGACACTCCGACTACGAGTTCGTGACTATAACCGCTAAGTTACCGCGGTCACTAAAGTTGGATGAAATCAAATCCCACTGATGTAAATATAGAATCGATGGGTGCAAGAGGGACGAATCCCACTGAGTAGAAATTGCGTAACAATCTATCTTTTTAATTCTTTTCACGGATTTATCGTGTTTTCGCGTTCGTAGTATTATATTTCATTGTCATGCAATGTATATTATCATATAATATTCTTAGATTAAAAGGTCGTTATATATATATATATATTGTATCAAATATCACAAGTATTTTCACAGTAACTAATACCAATAGCATGTCAAATCTTTTTCCAGAATGTTCTTTTTCCTTTTGATTTCACCAAGATGTAAAAAAAAACAAATTTTTTTTTATAAGGTGATGAAATTTTAATTCCCACTTTAAAATTGATAATATAATTTTGAAGTTGACAGTTTCACTTATTTAGAGGTTCGGAAATTAACGATAGAAACAATTGTACTACTGAAATCCAAAAGAGAATTACTATGGCTAATAGATGTCTTAATGGAATGCGAAAATATACGAAATCTAATTTAATCAAAAGAAAGACAAAGGTTGTATTTATATAAAAGTCTCTTACGATCAGTATTAACTTATGCATGGGAAACTTGGTCCATGTCTCGAACAGATGAGATCTCTCATGATAAGTATCTACGAAAGAAGATTCAAGATGTTTGGAGGAATTCAGGAAAATGGAACGTGGTGAAGATCAAATTTCGAGCTCTATCAATCATATAAAGAATCTGACATTAACTTAATAAAAATACAACGAATTAAATGTGCAAGTCACGTTGTCAGAATGGACAAAACCCCCGCACCACTAAAAAAGTCTTCAGTACCCAACCAATTAACACACAAAGGAAGGGCATGCCAAATCTTAGATGGATTGATGTCCTAGAAAAAGACCTCCTAGTTTTGAGAACTAAGAATCTGAGAAAGCTAGAAAGAAGGTTGGCCTGGAAAAGGCTTCTTGAGAAGGCTAAGGACTACTCTTGGCTGTGGAGCCACTGAGGAAGGAAGGATGAAATCTTAGTATTTTGATTATGGTATAATGGATCATATATATAATATGGCTACCAACAACGTTTTATTTTTATTAAATACCTCATTCCATTTTCCGAAATGATTAATTTTTTAAAAAAAAAAAAAACCTATATACTGAATTCTCCTATACTTAATTTCGTTTTACGAGTACGTTTGTTTAGCAAGTGAAATACGAAAGAGAAATTTAACTATATTTTTCCTAAAACATTTTGATAAAATGTTTTGAGAAAATTTTAATACTAACTTTCAACTTAAGCAGCAACACTAAAAAATTTCAATATTTCTAGTGATTGAACAAAATTTTAGTTATAGTGCTAATATTTTTTTTATTAGTCATAAGTGGATAAAACACACACACACATGTCGTATTTTATTCTTATATAAATGAAATTTTAATTCAAAATTTAAATTTGTGAGTTATTGTTCGATAAATACGTTGATGGGATGTTAATGAAAATTAAATACAGTGAAACAAAATTCAAATCAATCCTAGAATTTTCCTCTAAGTTGTAAAAAATCGAAAAATTTCTATCGCAACTGCTGTCAATAGAAAATATTAATTCCAAGAAGAATATAGATTGAATAAAAAAAAAGCATAAAAAAGGCGATCCAATTTGCAGCTGTTCTAGATTTAAAAAAAAAATACATCTGGCAGCCCCTCCAATCAGAAAGCAAGAAAATTAAATTTTGAAACTTTTTTTATTTTTATCATACACATATATGTGTAAGAGAAAAATGAAATTTATCAAAATAAGAAAAATGACTAATCTCTTACCGTAAAAAATGACTAATCTCTTCCGTTTTGCATCGCTTTGTAAATTACCATATTTTGCACCCAGACATCCACAGTTCATCTAACAATTATTCTATAACTTTTGTAACACATGTATATAAATTTTGGAAATTGGAAATAGATTCAGTTTATAAGAGTTAGAATTATGCAAAATTCGGAATTAGCCTGTTCTCTTCCCCTATATGAAATTCAAATAACCACAGAAGGGTCTAGTTTATGTTTAACATATGGAAATATACCCGTAATCCACGGGTAATGCAGTTCACGACACAGAATGAAAAATGTAAGACGCGCGCGCGGCGGTGAGTCTTAACGAATTAACAAAACACTTAGTGTTCAATGAAGAAATATTTAAAACTTATCGAATAAAAAAAAATTCTCTCAAACTTTGATACATAAATTTAAGATCACAAAATAAAGATACCAGTATCCTATAATCATTCCACTATTTTTTTTAGCTATAAAAACTTGCAACGAGCATAAAAAAAAACAAGATGAAACGAATTCCTGTGAAGGTTTTGTTAGATAAGAAGTTATCTATTTTTTTTTTTTTTACTGGAATGTGTGTAGCGTGCACATACTTTTTTAAAATCACGGATCCCTGGAAGAATTTTACCCCCCTCAGTTCCAAAAAATTATTTTCAAGATTTTCAAAGGAAAATGGGAAGAGAAATCGTACAACTACTTTTTTCTGCAGCAATTACGGGCATTTAATTATCTTATTATCTATTCCATACTTTTACAATTCAACAAATCTTAAAATTACGAGGCTTATTTATCCCCTGGATATTTTTGATGAAACAAAACTTTTATTTATTAATGATTGATTGAAAATTGAATTTTAACATTTTCCGGCACATTTAAATTAATAAATTATCTGTTTTATGACGTGTTCCTTGCTTTCTTGAGACGATATACTGCCATTTGTGTAAGCTTTCTTAAATATATTTTAATGTTAACCGTTTGCTTACCAGAGGGTTTTGAAAAATGTATCAAAAAGCGCCAAAGAGCACAGTACCGCTCCTTTGATTACGTGTCAAGAAAATTATTAAATTTAAAAAATCAAATTATTAAAATTGATTACGATTATCTGAAAGGCTGAGCGTGTTTCGACAAATTGTGAGCGCGCCATCGGCTGTCTGTATATCGGCGAAATTTCGACTTAAAATCTGAACAGCGCGAAAGTGCATCGTGTCACGCAAGCTTATAATCTTAAAATTAAGGTTATTTTCAGCTAATGTTAAAGAATAGGACTCAAATTCGGAATATTTTTTCATATATAAAAGTACTCAAACATTTTTATTATTTTCTGTGTGGCTACATTACCCTGCAGAAAATCACTTATTTTATCATACTACTCATTTTTGTACGAGTTTTGACACATTTTTTCTTTTATAAAATGTGTTTCGCATTTTTTTTCTCCTATACCGTCCGTAATGTTAAATGAGCTATCCCTTTACATGTTAAAAAGAAAAACTAATTTATGAAATGTATTGAAATTTTAAAAACACTATCTTATAAACAAATGTATGAGTTACAATTTCACACATTTTTATAAACATTGAGGCATTTTTTCTGTCCGAAAATGTGCTCCACGTTAAGTTCATTCTCTTGACAATACGGCGAAAACAGCCTTAAAGGAAAACTTTAATCGTTTGGTGAAAAAATGAAAAAAAAAATATTCTGTTAATATACAGTGGGCCACAAAAGTGTTCGTACACTTGCAATTTCTTATGAAATTTAGTGTGTTTTCGACTACTAAAAACTAATATATTGTAATTGAAATTTTTTTATGATATCTGCAACTTGCTCTTAATGGAATGACATAATTAATTTTTTAAAAATAGTATAAATATATTTTTAAAAAATTAATCAAAAAGCTACTAAAAAAATACGCCACAAAAGTCTTCGTACACTTAACAAAAATCTCAACTTAGCTTTAAATATTGTATTTCTTTCTTAATTTAGAACAGTAGGATATCTTATAGTATCCACAACAACTTTTAAGCTTCTTGGTATAGTTTTAATCAGTTTTTGTAATTTCTGAATCGATTTTCCTCCATTCTTCTGTGATCATTGTTTTTACTCCATATTTTGTATTTATTGGTCATGTTTCCTTTTTTACATCGAAATCTCACCAAATATGTTCTACTGGGCTAAATAAAGAGTTTGAGGAGGTGTTTTCAGAATTTGGGGACAGTTATAGAAACACCAGTGGCGCAAATTGAGATCAGTGCGCTTGGCGTCATTACCCTGTTAAAAAGTTAAGTCGTCTCCAATATCCAAATTTCAGAGGGATAATTTAAAATTTCTCTTTAAAATATTTAAATAGAGCTCATGATTCACAATACCATAAAAAAATACCAAATTACCTAATTCTGATTCCACACCAATTTACACCCCCACGCAAGAACACTTCCACCTCCATGTTTTAGTGATCCAACTAGATTATTGGGATTAAGTTTCAGAAAATTCAAAATTGACAGCAAATTGATTGGGATGGCAGATAATTCAACATTTATGGTTCCGATGGGCCTATAATAACTTGTAAATGAAAAAAAAAAAGAAGTTTAATCCCATGAATTTATGTGGAACAAAAACTCCTCCACGCTTCAGCATTGAAGTGAAGGTGTTCAGGCGTGGGTGTGTAAATTGGCCTCAGAATTAGGTAATTTGGTATTTTTTTATGGTATTGGGAATCATGAGCTCTATTTAAATATTTTAAGGAGAAATTTTAAATTATCCGCACGAAATTTGGATAATGGAGACAACTTAATTTTTTAAAAGGGCAATGACGCCAAGCGCACTGGTCTCAATGTACGCCACTGGTGTCTCTATAACTGTCTCCAAATTCTGAAAACACCTCCTCAAACTATTTAGCCCAATAGAACATATTTGGTGAGATTTCGATGTAAAAAAAAGAAAACATGACCAATAAACACAAAATATGGAGTAAAAACAATGATCACAGAAGAATGGAGGAAAATCGATGCAGAAATTACAAAAACTGATTAAATCTATACCAAGATACTTAGAAGTGGTTGTGGAAACTAAAAAGCTTTAAAGCTAAGTTGAGATTTTTGTTAAGTGTACGAAGACTTTTGTGGCGTAATTTTTAGCAGCTTTTTGATTATTAATTTTTTTAAAAAAATAGTTATACTATTTTTAAAAAATTATGTAATTCCATTTAAAACAAGTTGCAGATATCATAAAAAAATTACAATTACAATATATTAATTTTTATTAGTCGAAAACATTAAATTTCATAAGAAATTGCAAATGTATGAACACTTTTGTGGCCCACTGTATATCGCATATTAGTATTTATTTCTTGGCGTTTATTTTTATTTGGTCCTTTAATTCCATGTGTGTGTGAGAACTATCTTTAATACTGAGAACTAATTGTAAAAGTCTTATGCACACATGATATTTAGTTATTTTATTTACATTTAGTTATTACACAGAAATTAGTTACCGAGAAAGATATTTATAAAATTGATTGCTGATGCCGATTCCCATATAAAAAAATAGAACAAAACTTGCTGCACGCACAAAACTATATTTAATGTTCAAGGAATCGAAAAAAAAAAAAAATCAAATTACTTCAGGAAATGTTATTGGGTAAAACTGAAATATACTCAACAGTTTTAAAAATAATTTCCTCTTACATCTAATGATTTCACTACTATCTAGATTTGTATGTGTGTGCTTTTCTTTTTCAACTTAAGAATTTAATAATTCTCGCAGCAGTGATACATTTTAATTCTCTAATTTTTTAAAATTATTCTGGTTTGTATTTTTTTTTTTTTTTGCTGACTCAATGATTTTTTTTTTTTAATTCTTTCACTTATCGTTTTAGTATGACAGTGTGATAGCTAAAAGTTTTCACAGAATTAAGATCGTCATAATTCACTTTTTTTTATTTATATATTAAGTATTTTTCAAGCATTTTTTTTTTTGCCAATAACAGTAATATTAAAGTGAAGCATGCGAAAAAATCATAACTCAAGATGCACTCATTTTAGGAAAAGCAAGCCAAAATTAAAATATTACTTACAAGGGGAGGGCACGACTAAGGAAATTCATTTGGGATCGAGACTTG
>BMAV01000222.1:121557-133542 GCA_019973955.1 Trichonephila inaurata madagascariensis
TGTGCAATTCTTCAACTATATATAATTAATGTGAAGAAACTGTGCACTTCCCCACAAGCAGGGCCGCTTTTAACCTCCCCGGCGCCTTAGGCACTCAAATTGTTACGGCCCCCCCCCACACACACTATTTCCAGAGCACCCTCCCCCTACCTTTTCAGTTCTTACCTTGCTAGTTTTGGCTGGGTGGGTATTTTCCTTTAACTCTTTTACTCTTATCCCTTTCTTTGTTTTTGCTGTTTGTTTCCCCCTATGGATCCGACGTGTCCTGGACTGGCAACTGTAAGAAAAAGATAGTAGCATGGTTTGGCCTCTCTTGTTCATTTCTACCTTACGACATCCCAGACCACCCACCCTTTTGTAAATTAGTACAGAAAATTAATGAAATCGTTTGCAATTACAGTATAGAGTACACATTATTGTATGAACTGTTTTCAACTTGATAATTACCCTCTTTTTCATCGCTTATCGCTTTACTCTCTTGTACTTTTAGACATCCTTATTCTTTGTTGAGTCACTGTCATTGTACTGATGTATCAAAGGTTTTCTTCGAGCTTCGATCCTTACAAAATCATTTACAACATCATTGTAATTAATTTCCATGGCAATATATTATTTTGATTGCATTACAACATCAAACTGTTAAGCTTTCCATTCTTCATAGTAGATCTCATTGCAGTCTTTACTCTCTTAAGGGCAGAAATGCTTCTCTCATGACTTGCTAGACGGTGGTACGTTCGCTTTTGTAATTTTAATTTTTTGTTTCTCTTTTTTCACCCTCTAACTTTTTGAACCCCCAAATCTTTTACTCCCTAGGCACGTGCCTAAGCGAAAAACCGGCTCTGCCAACAAGTTCAGTAAAATTTTACCTTCTATAAAAAAAGGAGGGGGGGGGGGGAATAAAGAGTAAGAGTGGGGGTGATTGTTTCTAAGAGAAGGGGTTGTAATTCTAAACCCTGTTGGATGCTTTTGATCCCCTTAGGCAGGGTTCGGTAAAGGGTGGCTCTAAATAAATATGCCTACTTTAAAATTGTTCCATTTTCTCTTTTGCCTTAATAATTATTTGCAAAACTTATCTGTATTTACACATTTGAATATCTGGCTGGCTTAAGATAGTTATTCAAGAATGTTATTTCTGTATCAAATTATTTTCAAAGCATACTGAGAATCAGTGAAAATATAACAATTGTTCTTTAACAGTAAAAGTCCAATCTGGAATTGGAAATTTCATTTCACTGACGCGTGGGAACTCTGATCTATCTCTACTAAAAAAATACAAATCTATTTATAAAACTACAGTTTTATTCACTTTCGACTGAAAAAAAAGGATAACAACAGCGACAATATTATGATGACAAAAAATAAACAGACAAAGTAGTGCTGTCAATTCCCGTTATTGATATATTAATCACAGAACTTTTTTACTAAAATGTAATATATAACTGGATATATATATTCCATGATAAAAAAATAGAAAAACAAATTTGTTTAGTTTTATTTTAGATTGTGTAAGAGTTGTTTCACCATATAAAAATATTCAGGAAACGATAATTCTCATATACATAAAAAATCAAATATTAGTAACTGCTCTTAACAAGAAGTCATGACCTCACCCAGACAAGAATATAACCTGAATTACATAATATGAGGAATTAGAATGATGACATCACAACGCTTTTTCACAACGGTAAAAAAAAAGGCATCTTTTTTCCCTCCTATGTTCATTCTAATTATTTAACTTTGGATCTTTCGTGTGCCACTGAAAATCATTTCACACATCTGTTGGGGTAAACTACTACCACAGTTTTAGAAAAACTTCTCTAACAAGCGATTTTCCGAAATCACATTTTAACGGTTATACTACATAAATATAATTCAAAATCTTAGAATCGTTATTATTCATCTATAAATAATAAAAATACTGTTTTAATTAAGGTGATTAATCTAATACATGAATGAAAAATTATGCTTATAGTTATTCAGGGTTGAAAATTTTTGATTTTTCTAACTAGATTTTTTTAGAGAAATAGAACTTTCACCTTTCGCAGGGAATTTGAAATGTATTTGACAAATCTCGCACTATAAGAATAATTTTAATTGCTGAATTTACAATTCGAAAGCTGATTAATCTTTCACTGTATTTTTTTTTTTAAAATATATGTACTATTTATAAAAAACAAAGTCATTTTTTGTTGCTTTTTTGACATTATTTTTTCTTTATTTATGATAAATAAATGTCGTAACATTTCTAAATGTTCATTTTCTGTTTTGAAATCAATTTGAGAGATATGAATTAAAATACTATTTAGTTTAGTCAGTTAAAATTTAATATGCTTAAATGTTAATCCAATTTCTTCATCCTCACCACCGTTGGCTCAACAGCCCCAGGTAAGCCTTGGCCTTCTCCAGAACATTTTTCCAAGCAGTTCTCCTTGTCGTCTGTTATGGTCTTGAAATCAGTGTTAATAGAGTCTAGAGATCGTCCTAATACCAAATTCAAATAAATTTATTTTTAATGAAACATTCTGAAGAGCAACAGAAGCGGTATTGGCGATGGCTTCATAATTCTGTATCTTGGTTAAATAACGAAGAGGATATCTGCGCGTCGAGTTTCAAAATTAGGAAAAATTATTCATGGAAACTGTGAATCACAAGCAATTAAGACTTTATTGTTGTGGAGCTATTAGACAACATGGTATCATGGAACTGGTCTAGGTATTTGGACCAGGGGAACATGAAACAACAACACAATGTACACTACTGGCCATTAAAATTGCTACACCCAAAAAAGCGACACATGTTACTGACGTGAAATTTAAACTACAGGAAGAAGGTGCTGTGATATAGAAATGATTAACTTTTTAGCGCATTCCGACAAAGCAGGCGCCGGTAACGACACCTACAATGTGTTTAAATGAGGAAACTGTTCAACCAGTTTCTTATACACAAATTGCATTTGAACATTGTTGCCTGGTGAAAAGTTGTTGCGATGCCTCGTGTAAGAATGCGGAAATGTGTACCGGCACGTTTCTGACTTTGATAAAGGTAAAATTGTAACCGGGATTGCGGTTTTCGTATTGCAGTATTTCTGCTCTGATGACTCTGAATGACTGTTTGCAGAATATTGAATCGATGGGTTCAGGACGGTAATTCGGAACGCCATGCTGGATCTCAACGGCCCCCTATCTCTAGCAGCCGAGAAGACAGGCGTGTTACCTGCATCCGCATGGCCTTAATGGATCGTGCAGCCACGTCACGAGCTCTGAGTCAAGAATTGGGGTCGTTTGCAACACAAGTGTCTGCGCGAACAGTTCGACGACGTTTGCAGCAGGATGGATTCTCAGTTCGGAGACCATGGCTGCGGCTACCCTTGACACAGCATCACAGACAGAAGTGTCTTTAATGGTGTAATCAACAACGAACCTGGACACACGAATGGCGAGACGTCATTTTTTCAGATTAATCCACAGGTTCTGTTTACAGTATCAAGATGGTCGCTTCCGTGTTTGGCAGCATCGTGTTAAACGCACATTGGCAGCGTACATTCGTCATCGTCATATTAGCCCATCACCTAGCGTGATGGTATGGGGTGCTATTGGTTACACGTCTCGGTCACCTCTTATTCGCACTAATGGCACTTTGAATAGTGTATGTTACATTTCTGGGGTATTACGACCCGTGGCTGTGCCCCTTATTCAAGCCCTGCGAAATCCTACGTTTCAGCAGGATAATGCAGACCGCATGTTGCTGGTATTGTACAGACCTTTCTTGAGACGGAAAATGTTCGGCTGTTTCCCTGGCCTGCACGTTCACCAGATCTCTCACCAATAGAAAACGTTTGGTCCATGGTTGCCGAGCGTCTGACTCGTCACCATACACCAGTCATTACGGTTGAGGAGCTGTACCGTCGTGTTGAAAATGCATGGGCATCTGTACCTGTATATGCAATCCAGTCGGTGTTCGACTCAAGGCCTAGGCAAGTGTTGTTATTACTGCCAGAAGTGGTTGTTATGGGTACTGATTTCTCAAGATCTATGCACCTAAATTTCTTCTCTTAATCACTTGTTATTTCCAGTATAATATATTTGTCCAATAAATATCATTTTGTTATCTGCATTTCTTAATGTATAGCAATTTTAATGTGGTCATTAGTGTATATAAATTAAACATATAAGAAGCATTACATCTGTTCGTTGGGGAGTTAGTAATCACAAGAGAGAGAGAGAGAAAAGTATAATATTCATGTAAGTTTGAGATACATATAAGTTTGAGTAGTACCACAAGGAAATTAAAAGTTGTTTTTTTTTTATGGTAAAGGGTTAAAGAAATTTTTGTCAAAGTTAAACAGCATTTTAATACGTTTAACATTAATTGCGATGAGAGGACACATCGCGTTACAAGAAAAAAGCGCATCAGGTACTTTTTTAACAGCTTCTTTAGAATTAAATTTTTTAGAAAATAAAACCTATTGTCGCAATCACAGTGCGCGATAAAGCAGAAGACAGTAAACTGCTAGGATAGGACTACACGCATCGACGGTGCTGGAAAAAGAGACAGCGGCCATGAAATCTTACACATTACATACAATAGAACGTCGTTTTCCCGAACGTTAATTATCCGGAGTGTCAAATATCCGAACCAGTTTTTCAGAGACCTTGCAGCGAATAAACGAAGGTGTACAATGGTACAGCGAAAAATAAGTGATTATTTTCTACAATAAAAGTAAAACTGCGACATTTTGCACCTATTTTGCTTTTTCTTCAAGCACGTTTCCCGCATGTGATGATTTTCAATATTCGTATAGAGTCCGGTTTCATATACTGCATGGATCGCATTCAGTTTTCGGTTATCCGAACAATCGCGTATCCGAACGGTGTCCGGTCCCAATTGATTCGGATAAACGACGTTCTACTGTATTTCAAGTTTCCCCCCCCCCCCCGTTTTTTTTCAAGAATTCAACCCCTTTATGGCAATATTAAATTTTGAAATTATTTTTTTAATTACTTTTCTCCTAATCTCCATACTATAGAACAGTGGTTCTTAACCTTTTTTAGAACAATTTCAAAATTTGGCGGTATACTAACAATAGCATCGGTTTAAAAGAATTTTACTTATATCTATAATACAGTATGTGTAAAATAGTTTTCGGTAATAATTTTCAATGCTGAAGAAAATAATATGTATGACAAAGACAACAAAATGTTTATTGTATAATTAATTACAAATTAATTATAATACATTTATTTTGTGAAATTTGAGCTTGATGATTTTTGATAATTTCGTTTGTATTTGATCGTAAAAATTATATTATATTCTCCTTTCGTCGTCTACATTTAAAAGTCTCGACCTTTTTTTTTTTTTTTTGAATATCCGAATTTAAACAAACTCAACAATATTTGGTTATTATGGGATAATCGCCTCTAATCTTAATCCAAAATGAATGAATTGACTCCTTCAAATGTTTTGAAATTAAATCTTGATTACTACACAGTAAAGTTAGTTCTTCCTCTCCATTTAAAGTTAATTCATTTACAGATGGTGCCGATATCCCAAATGGATTACGAACCCAATCAAATTTTTTTTATGTCTAAATTTGGGAAGTAATGAATAACTCTCTTATTGTGATACCCCACGGGCTGTGGGTATCATCACTTCATCATCCACGCGACCACTAACAGCTTCCATAATAAAACTAGTTTATTATTATCTCAATTTATATTAAGCAAAGCAACACAAGTCTAGGAGGCTTATGATCAGGAGTGATAGGACATAAACTACTATTCTAACAAATAGCGCATTAAACCACCGAATCTATATTTATAGATGATTCCTTAACTTACTAGAATCCGCTCTAGTATTAAAGTTTAATGTACTCTATCTTACCGATATTCCACGGCGAACAGCTACCAGTCCTTATAATCGTCAATATAATACTGTATCCAACTTGATCCGGCAAAGGGACAATCTTCTGGCTTCGAACCCACTTTGAACTCTCCTTCTTAGAACTACCGACTTCACTTTGAACTCACAGAGCTTCCCTAGCACCTCACGCGAATACTAAAAAGCTCCAATATGTACACATTCCTAATCTGCATAATCACGTTCTCTTCTGGAGTTGGTTGGAAAGAATTGCCATTCTGGCCCCAAAGATTTCCCAAGAGGGTTTTAGTAGAAGGCGCGATAAAGCCTCGTCACAAGGTAGATTCGGATGGAAAATAATTTTTTTTCATAATATAACCGCGATCCACCATATTCAGTATTTCTTACTAAATAATAGTTAACTGACAGCCTTTCATCCCTACTGCAGTTGATCGATAAATGAGTACCAAGCTTGCTTGGGGACTTAAACCTTGGGAGTCTCGCTTCAGACTGACCATCTGATCGGGACGTCTACTCATGCACCTCAGCACCCAATGTCACGTATACTGAGATGGGCACAGTAGGCCCTGGCCCTCATGGGCTATTACACAACTGAGTTTGAGTTAAGAGTAGTTAACTGAATCCATAATTAAAAATGTTTCCTTAAAAAAGGGAAATCAACTGTAAATATCAAAGAACAGAACCATGTATTTTTTAAAATTTTTATTTCATTATTCATCGTTGCAATTTTTACATACTATATATAGCTTTATAAAATAAAAGTAAATGTACAAGAAAAAGTTCTGAGCAAAGTCCATTGATGCAATAAAACATGTTTTATCGATTTGAATCGTGCTTTTGATTCAACAATTATGAAGAACTAAAAAGAATTAATGACAAATTAAAAAAGTTTCATTTATGCGTATGTAAAGGAATTCGTTGCTTCATGTTTTCACAGGTTTTAAAATAGGAGAAGAAATTTGTAAATAATAGACTGTCTCAACAAATTATAGCTAGCAGAATATATCTTTCTAAACCATACCTTTTTTAATTTAATTCAAGATAGCAAATTCATACATCTGTCCATGCATAAAAGTAATTTTAATTTTTCAAAGTAAAGAAATCAACTCTTTGTTAAATGTTCGAAATAAATTTTTTTTAATTCCATAGAAAATAGCAGTGAAACTGGGAACTATATATGCATGAAGACATTAGACCAGGGGTACTCAACCTTTTTTTCCCGCCGGGTCACAAGCACATGATAGGTATTTCACGCGGGCCGCATACACGTGACAGGTATTTCACGCGGGCCACATACATATGTCAGTTATTTCATGTGGGCCACAACATGCGGATAATGGAAAAAGCACACTATATAAGACCGAAGCAACATTGACAAACAAAATTGATTAAAATATTAAAACTCATTTTTGGCTTTTATTTAATACTACATTAACTTTTCTATCAAACACATCCACACAAAAATATTTATTTTTATGAATTTTTACTGTGAGTTATGGGATAATTTCTATTTCTTTCACCTATGACCAAGCCTCTTGCTTACATTCTACTATTAAAAAAAACGAAATTGATACATTTAATTGCTTGATTGATAGAATTTTCTGCTAAATTTTTTTGTACATTGTTCTCCAGTAATTAAATTTCTTAGTGCAATGGGCTATAGGCTTAGAACTGGGCCACTCAAAAAAGGTCGGCGGGCCGCAGGTTGAGTATCGCGGCATTAGACAATAAGAAATAATTGCTAGTAAATAATTAATTAAAAAAATCGCGTTTAGATAGCTCCAAAAACAAAGATAGTTATTCTTGCCAAAGATTAAATCAAAGTTAAATTATATTTCACATGTAGTTGAAAGGCTAGAAGTACGAAAAATTACCACAAACAGCTTTATTAGCTTGAAATTAACACTTCTATTGTGAGGAAGCTCGAAAAAAAAAATTCAAGATTTTTTCTACATATTCTGAAAGAAATTCTCAATTAAACAATCTCCATTGAATGAATATAATAAAAAAGATGAACAAAATAGAGCAGAATAGGAACAATTTAATTTTAATAAAAGAAATAAAAAACTTAAATGAAAATTCTGCATTATGATTTGATACTAAATTAAAAAATTTTAATTCGTTATAATTTAAACCTGATCTCAAATGGAATTACCATTTAATTTTTATTTATCGTTTGTTTATTTTTGTCTGATTCTAACATCTTCACATAGCTTTTGATTTATTATTTTGCACATCATTTTTTATTACAAAACATAAAATATCCATCATACTCCTAATATTTGATTTGACCTTCAAATCTTTGGATACAAAAATCCTTGTTGGCCAATAGGATTAGTGTAGTAATATGCGTACGTTAAAGAAAACGAGAATTCCAGGAAATATTAGTAATTTCATAAACGAATCCTTTTCTTTCTTTTTGCATTTCGTAACAGGGTTGGAAAAGAAATGTAATGATAATTCTTCTTTATTTGTAGATTTTGTTGAATTTTTCGCCCTAAATTCTGTTGAATTTTTGGTAAAATATGGTATAATAATCTTTTTTGCAAGTTTAAAGTAAAATTATTTTCTAAGCTTTCGCTTCAAGGTCTAGAACATGCGTTGGCAACCTATGGCATGCGTGCCACATTTGGCACGTGGTGCAATTCTTAGTGACACTCTACATTACTCTCCAAATTTGTCAATTTTTGAGTGGATGGAAGTTGATAATTTTGAAATGGAACTTATTGGACTAACATCTTCAGAATAATGAAAAGCAACATTTAAAGAACTACGAAAAACTTTAAAACTTTAAAAGATAACTAATATAAATCGACGGCTACTTTTCAGTTTATTGGATGTCATTATTGGAAAGATATAATTGTATGGATGCAAAGAAAATTTTGCATGTACTCTGCTTTCCGCTTTTGGTTCTACATATATATGTGAACCAATCTTTTCTCATACAAAAAATATTTTGAGTCTTCAAAGTTGTTTAAGGTATCCGACTACGTTCGGAACCGTGATTTTAAAAAAGCGCATAAATGGATAATTTTCATGATATTTAGTGTCACTCAAATTAGACTACATGTATAAAATTGTTTTAAGGACATTTTGACAAAAAAAAATTATTTAATTACAATATTTTGGCAAAAAATTAACTTAGAATAATCTTTTTTCAAAATGTTCTCCTTTTGTTAAAAATGCTTTTATTATAATAATACTTTGCCTGTATATAGCTCAGACCTCTTTACAGAGGCTCAACTATGATTTTTGAAAAATTCACATTTTTTTCAGAGTTACCACCCATTGAAATCATTATCAGCGTTTTTTTCTTAAAATTGCTCCCATCTGTTATCGTAAAATATGGATAAACCCACTTCTAAGTTATATATTTCAAAAATTCTAGTTGGGCCTCTGTAGAGTGGTTTGAGCTATAGACAGGCAAAATATTATTATAATAGAAGCATTTTTCACTAAAGGAGAACATTTTGCAAAAAAATTATTCTAAATTAATTTTTTGCCAAAATATTTATTTAAATAATTTTTACTGTCAAAAAATGTCCTTAAAACAATTGTATACATGTATTCTAATCTAAGTGACACTAAATATCATGAAAATTATCCATTTATGCGCTTTTGCAAAATCACGGTACCGAAAGTAGTCGGATACCTTAACAACTGAATGTTCAGAATCGTGTCAAATTTAGAATCACTATACTCCTGATATTGTGTTCTGAAGCAGAGCGGTGAAACGACAATTTAATTTAAATTCTTATTTTAATAAATATTTTTAAAATTAACATAATATATACACGATTTTAACTTTTTAGTTATGTTGAAGGAATAATTATATTTTACGTTGTTTATTTTTATATTATTAAACATCTTTAAGTGATGCAAAATTGATAGGTTTTGTAAATTTTGTTCTAGAAATTTAGCTTAATATTCGCAGAAATGAATCTTTGTGAATCATAGAAGCTTTGCTTTAAATCTTTTAAAAATGGAAAAATGAATTACAAACGGAAATATAATTCTCTTTGAATTCTGACGAATAGTATTTAGATGCGCTTTCTTATGCATAAAATGCTCTATTAAAATTATCTCGCTTTGAATTTTCATAGAAAGTATATATTCTGTTATAATTTCAAGATTTGATAGCCACCATATTTCTCTCTAAGCTTTTCTTTGAGTGTTATTGCCTAAAAACTTAAACTAAGATAATGGTTCGAACATTTTTACATTTAAAATCAAAAGAATGATAATTATTATACGAATCGAAAGCAAGTACGATGAAAATGAAATCACTACAGTTTTTTGTTATCTCATTTTGTATAAAAAGTATTGCTAAATGCAGCATATATTTCTCCAGCAGCAATTTGAGCACGAATTAAAGTAACTTAATAGTTCGTAAATCTTTTCTTTCCTTGGAACTATAATAGAAATGGATGAGATCGATGTCTTAAAATGGCAGCGGCACCTAGCGTCAGAATAGCGAAACAAAGAATGAGCATTGACGATATCAACAGGCTGCGATTTGTTTTCCACGTCCATGTACCTACAAAAGAGAACAAATTATAAGAAATTATTAAAATATTCAGAAATATGAAAAGTATGAAGACACCAGCACAGACGTTTTAAAATTAATTAAACACACATATTTTTAGAAGCATATTATGCTAGCTTAAATTTAAATTGAAAACTGTAGTTTGCAGTTTGAATAACTGACACATACTGTTATAATTTTAATGTCTTTATATTCTATAGATTCCTAATAAAAAATTCGAATCGTAAGAGTATGTGAGTAAGAATAAGGTTTTATGATTTGAAATAATGTGCTCACTTTCAAATACTTGAATCTTACTAATAATCAAATACTTACTCTACAAATACTACTTGGGAATTTTGGACTCATAAAATAGAATTTTAAGTTCAAATACACTAGGGTGCATAACTTAGGCAACAAATTCATTTTTTAGCATAAAGCTTTGAAAATGTAGAGAAGGCTTTTTATAAACATTACTGTGAAAAGTATTCAACCCATAGCCTTTAACTGTACAAATCACTGAAGCCGCGCGTAGCCTTGTAATCATAGTAACGAGCTTGTGGCTGGCATGCCATTTCGAGCCTAGTACCGATGAAGACCCGCCGTGAAGAGGAAGCCGCAACCCGTTTCATCTGTCGAGGCTCAAACGTTCTCCCGTTGGTGTGGTGGGAAAGTTAGGAGAGAAGGGGTGTGCCAGCTCAGGTGTCGTCCACGTCACTTGCCCATGGTTCAAAATTACGAAATCCGGCGCGAAAAGCCTTCGAGTATCTTAACAGTGCAAAGCGTTAATATTCTCATTCACGAACTCATTCATCACATCTACCGACTTTATATTGTGTACATTAAATGAAAAATTCTTCTTAAGAGGTACGACAAAGCCTAAGTTTCTACCAGCCGAGTACAAATAGTCGTGAATCCTTCTTTAGAACATGAAATTTCGTTCTTTTTCTCTTAGATTAATGACAGAATGATTCGAAGCAACATATTATTTACCTCCTTTTCGTTTCGTTCTCAAAGTAGTCGTTTCGAGGATTACAGCGAGACTCTTGCCTATCTTATTCCTGGCATACACCGAGACGTCAAAAGTGGAGCCAGACGGCAGACCAGAGAGATTGAAGATTGGCATTGGCGAACTGAGCGATAGGCCATCATCTCTGGATCCCTTGAGTTTGGCACGGAAATAAAAACGCTGGGGAGCTCCTCCATCGTATCCAGCCTCGCACAACACCAAGAAAGAAGTATGAGTTCGATTCATGATTTGGCAATTCTTTGGGCGATTTGGAGCCACTACAATGATCAAAATAAAAATTATTGAACAATAGAGAGTAAAAATATAGAAATTATTGAACAAGTAAAAATGAAAAGAGCCTTATTTAAGACATCGCCGATTCAAAAGATGTCCTCAAATGCTGTGTCATCAGCATCAATCTTATTTTGTATAAAAACATGCGAGAACTATTGGCTGCTTATCACGACATTTGGCGTTGTTATTTGCTCTGACAAAATTGATCGATGGTATAATATGTAAGTACTCTTGTTTAAATACGATAAGAAACCTATCATGGACCCCATTAGCGCACATA
>BMAV01000222.1:133942-150666 GCA_019973955.1 Trichonephila inaurata madagascariensis
CTTCACAAATAGCTAAAAGTGTTGAGAGAGCTGAAAAAGGAACGGCTATCATGGCCGAGTTGCACTCAAGAAGCCATTCATCTCTCGAGTGAACGGAGTTAAGAAAATGACCTTTGCCAAAAAGCACTTAAATAGGACACATAATTATTGGAAAAATGTAAAATATTTAATTGAAAGTAATGTTTGTATTTTCGGTAACAAAAAAGACAAAAATATGAGTGCAAAAATTCCTGCGCATATCTGAATCGTTTTTCGACTATCAAATATGGAGGAGGATAATGTGTTTTGGGTGCATATGAAACTTTTGGGTTGGTAATCTGAAATTTATTGAATCAGCAATGTATAAAACTCATTACTTGAACTTATTGAAAGAAAGTATCAGGGCAAATGCCGAGAAACTTGCGGTGAATGATGATTTTCATTTTCAGCAGGACAAAAATTCCAAGCAAATGGCTTACATTGTGAAGTCATGAATGTTCTACCATGTCTAAAACCAGATCCGTAAGCCATCCCAGTCCCCAGACCTAAGTAGAACACAGCATTTGTGGGATACGTAATAACAACCAAATAAAGGCTCAAATCTGTCATAGCAGAAGAATGGGACAAAATAACCACAGAAGAGACAACTAAGCTAGGTGAATCCTTGCCAAATATATTGAGAGAGTTATTGAAAGAACGGAAAATGTGGCTTAAAAATCATTTAGTTACACTCAATTATCCTAAAGGTGTTTTTCCAGTGATCGCAGACTTTTGACGCTCGCGCGAGTTGTGTCGTTCTCAAGTTATAAATACAGTCAGACCTCTATATAACGAGGTCGTTAAAACCCGAAAAAAAGTTCATTATATGGAAAATTCGTTATGTAGAGGTTCATCTTTCAATTTTCTTTATACACCACTTAAAACAAATTTTAAATTCATAAACTACTTATATTTTCTATATAACTAGTGACCAATAAGCATTTGTCCAATTAATGTGTTCCATTGTCCACTGTAGTCTCTTTTAGCGCTGCTGTAAATTGAGATACGTATTTTTTCGTGGAATTCTACCTTTTAGTCTTACATCTGCTAATCTACTCCTGATTGTTTTTGAACTGCCAGAAACACCAGCATCAATCAGATCACTTCTGATGGATGTCCATGAAATTCTTTTATCTCTGAAACATAATATTTTTGTTCTTCTGTTATCAACAGATGTGATGCACCTTTTTGGGCCTTTTCCTGCTTTTTTTTATTATTATTAAATTTGTCTCCTGACATCTTAAACAAAACGTTCAGTCTCCAGATGTAGTCAGTAAACTAACCACCTGTTATGTAATTTTAACAAAGGAAATATACCACTTTCTCGTCACACATGTGTCCAACCTACTCTTTTATTTGATATCATTGCTTTTTGACTAAATATATCATTGATATCCTGACCAGTAAACAATCCTGCTCTCCTGTGGCACCGTTTGAAAACTCTTGTCCGAATGAGATACCTATGGAAAAAAAAGGAACTAATTGAGGATATAATTGTTTCCTGGCATCATGTAATAACAAAAGAAGAGCTTAAAACTTTTTTAAGCTCAATGAGACATCATTGTGAAGCTGTAATACAAAATAAAGGTAACCTCACTAAGCTCTGATAACTCACAGCTATCATCAATATCTGATGTATATCGACAGTTATTGCAACATAACTTTTTTTGCGTTGAAAATATGTGAATTTTCTTTTTTGAATTGAATTCAGTATTAAATTCTCTTTAAAAAGATATAAAATACTTTGCCTTTTGTGCAACAAAAAAATTTCTATAAGCATGCAAACTTAAAACACATAAATTTAAAAAAATGTCCACAATTTTGGCCACTATTGTACTTCTTGGATGAAGCACTGAAATTCTATTGTACTCGGTGAGTTGGGTACCCAATAAAACCACAGTTCAAGATTTATGACCACCATCAAATGTGTTAAAAGAGAGATCAACTTGTAATGTCCAGAAATACTTTAAAAATAGCGAGACGAAAAATGGAATCACAAGAGAAAAAGTACGTTATATAGAAAATGTACTTCGCTATTGGGAGGTTATTTCACGAAGATCGTAAAATGTTCTTGGTTCCAGGAAAAAGTTCGCTATATAGAGGTTCGTAATATGGAGGTTCGACTGTATTTGTATTATTTTATGTCATAATCAGCTCTTTGTTTCGTATACTATTTGAATTTACGACGATAGAGGAATAAATAAAAAGTTTTATTGATTCAGAGACTTCATTTAATTAGCGATCTTTGCATGAATATGAAAGATGATTGTCTGTACATGTTTAATATAAGTACAGTCGAACCTCAATATTGCAAATTTTTCTATATAACGAACTTTTTCTTGGAACCTTGCACATTTCTCGATTTTCTTCGTAAAATAACCTCTCTATAGCGAAGTGCATTTTCTATATAACGAACTTTTTCTTTTGTGATTCAATTTTTTTCCTCCCTATTTTTAAAGTATTTCTGAACATTTCAAGTTATTCTCTCTTTAACACATTTGATGGTGGTCATAGATCTTAAACTGGTTTTATTAGATCCTAACTTACCGAGAGCAATAGTGTTCTGGACGTTTCATCCAAGAATTGCAACCTTTAACCCTCATTGTCCAGTTCATTAGAAACATCTTAGATATCCCCTTTCATCCTCAGTGGAGTTGTCCCGTGTCTCCGTGCTCTAGTTATAAAATGCTGTGTGTTTAATATTACTTGTTGCTTTAAATTAGAGAGAGAAAAATGTCCTTAAAATTCGTTAATTTTAGTATAAAATTATTTCCTTAATATTAAAATTACTGTGTATTCTTCGACATTCTTTTTCTTGTTTTCCTTGCGGTTTTTCTTTCTTTCTTTTTTTAATGGATAAGATATATAGAAAAAACATATATTAATTTTAAAAAAGATGTGAGACTAATTACTTTTTTTAAATATTTAGAGTTTATGAATTTAAAATTGTTTTATGGGGTTTATAAAGTATATTAAAGATGAACCTCTATATAACGATTTTCCATATAACGAACTTTATTCCGGGATTTAGCTACTTCGTTATATAGAGGTCCGATTGTATATGTATATTCTCCTGATATTCATTTTCCTTAAGACATCCAACATATTTAATGTACGGAAAAAAATATAGTTTCAAAAAGCCTCCAAACATTTTGTTAAAAAAAAAAAAACTTCCCTAGCATATTTTGAAAAAGAAGTCCCTTTTCTCGAATAGAAATTTAAAAGTAGAAAAATATTTTTGGAATTATTAGATAGGAATGTTGACTGTAACGTTCACTGAAAATATTTATCGTGAGGATAAGTCTTTACAATTATTGTTGATAATTAAAACACAATAAATTCCTTTGGGAGTGAAAGGTAGAATTATTTTACAGCGTGAATCTCATTTTCTCGCACACAATTCATTTGCATTTCAGTAAATACAAATTTGAAAAGTAGCAGTTTTGAAAACAAGGTTTAAAAGTATGTATAAGTAATTATTACACATGCTGTAATGTTTCTCATTTCTCTAAGCCAGTGCTACTCAACCTGCGGGCCGCATGTGGCCCACCTCTCTTTTTAGAGTGGCCCGGTCATGGCCCATTGCACTAAGAAAATCAATTATTGGAGCATAATGAACTAAAAATTTAGCAGGAAATTCTATCAATCAAGCAATCAAATCCATCAATTTTGCTATTGATTTGTTTTTTTAATAGTAGAATGTAAGCAAGAGGCTTGGTCATAAATAAAAGAAAATAAAATATATCCCATAATCCAGTAATAAATTCATAAAAATAAATATTTTATGTGTGTGTGCTTGATACAAAAGTTAATACAGTATCAAAATAAAAGCCGAAAATGAGTTTTAATAGTTTGATCAATTTTGTTTGTCAATGATGCTTCGGTCTTATAGCGTGTTTTTTCCATTATCCGTATATATTACGACCCGCATGAAATAACTGTCCTGTGTATGCGGCCCAATGGAAAAAAGATTGAGTACCGCTGCTCTAAGCAAATAATAAAAAGTCTTCTTTGTGCAGATAGAATTACCTTTTTTCCAAATGACCTCGTAAAGAATCGCAGAAACATTTCACTTGATATTAAATAGAAAATAAATAGCTAAGTACTTTCACAAAAACCTTTTCATCTGATGTTATACTGACAACCTAATAGCTATAAACCTCTTCTTTGCACGTGGAAATCGATACTCAAGTAGCATTTTTGCGGATACAAAAAAAAAAAAAGGAAAAAAAAGTCACCGTCAAGATAGGGCAGTTTTTGCCAAAATTTGGTTGATCCGTCAAATGAAACAGACATATGTCTAAATAAATACAGTCGCACCCCGATTTAAGGAACCCCTATTTAACGAATTTTTCTCTTTCCCCGATTAAAAAGAAAGCAAAACTCCCAATTTAACGATCAATAAACCCCGAATTAACGATTTATTACAGTAGGAAATTTTTTTAAAATGTATATTAGAACAGCGATTCTCAATCTGCGGTCAGCCGGGCTTTTCTGAGAGGCTCAGTCATGGCCCATTACACTAAAAAAAATTATTAAGAAATTTATTATATTAAGAATAATATATTAAAAAAATTTAGTGTGAAATTCTATTAAAAAAGCATTCAAACCCATCAATTTTGCTCTCGATGTACGGATATGAATTGCAAGATATTTTTCCTTTCTATTTGTAATTGTAATGATCAGTAATTAGTAACGCACATAAGGGAGGGGGGGTCCTTGAATTTTTTTCTGATTGATTATAATTCTAAGTATATATTACGTAAAATTTAATTAAGTATTTGTTATTAATGATTAATTTTATTAATTAATGCTAATTATTTATTCAATAATTAATTTTTTACTGTGTTTTATTCCCGAAAATCGACTAAATCAAAAGGAGCATGATACAAAAATGGTGAACTTTCGACCCCGGGCCCCCTCCCCCCTTGAAAAATTCCTGTGTGCGCTACTGTCAGTAATAATAAGGTGACCAATCGTCCTTCTTTAGGGAGACAGTTCTCCTTTTATAGGTTTTGTCCTTCCTAGAAAAGTGTCCTCCTACTTGTCCTCCTTTTCAATATTTTAAAACTTCTCCGTTAATCTCTATATTCAAGAGATGCCAGATACCACGGTAAAGTTTACTAAAGAAGAGGCCAATTTTTACCAAACATGTTTCCAGTATGCCGAAAAATGTCCTGAAACAAATTACATAGGAAATAACAGTTTACAATGGTGTATTTTGATATCATTGCAAGTAAATTGGGTAGATATAGAAAACTGTGTTGAGTTTTTATCGAAAGAAATGCCTGGTATTCAAATCGATGACAATTGTATGTTTGAAGAAATTAGAAGGCTGAAAGAATATTTAAATTCTGATAAATTAAAACAACAGACAAATCAACATGTTGAAGTTGATAAAAGATGGGTGGAAATACTTAACCCATTTCAAAAATGAACACATTCCATATGAAAACTTAGTTATTCTTGAATTTATATTGTGCTTCCCTGAAACTAATACAGCAGTTTAAAGAGTTTTTTCGATTGGTAATGATTTTTGGACTCGTGAAAGAACAAGATTGAATGTTGATACTTTAGCTGCAGCACTTACCTTAACATTCACTGTGAAGAATATTCTTTGCTCCGAAATTTCCGATGTATTAGAAAATGATATATATTGACAAAAAAATTTCATTCAATGGAAAAATACTCCTTTGAGTAAATAATTAAAAGGGATGGAAGCATAATTAGTGTATTCTTGTTTAAATTAATAAAATGTTTTATACATTTACTTTGTAATTTTTCTAAAAAAATTCTCGTCCTCCTTTTCATTGTAAAGAAATTGGTCACCTTAAGTAACAATGGAGTAGCGAGAGTGTGTTCACTGTACTCTGATCTAACTTGATAAAAGATCATTTTATGAGGGAAACTGAGTTTTAATTATTCCTCATGCCTTCCTAGATAAAAAAAAAATATCCGAATAAAATAGATTGTTTCCTGACGATTGGGAAGTTGACTATTTTGTCGTGGAAAAACAAACGCGTTGAGTGTCGTTTTTTTAAAAACAAGATTCCTGAATGAAGAATCAGGGGTGGATACCTCAACGTTATATTTTCTGAGAATGCTGTTAAAGCAGGAATAAAGCTCACTAGTGACCGTTTCCTTTCTTCATCTGTCAGATTCAATGATTGATGACGAAATTGTTGGGTATTCTTAGCAGGGGTACTCTACTGTAACTCTAGGTTCAAATATTCAGCCTGATGACCCACAGAAAAAAAAATGTGTACAATTTTTTTTCTGCTAAGGTAAGATTCGAGGTTTGAAATTACTGTGAAATAATTGTGGGGAAAGGAAGTTACCAGGATTTTTTTTTTTTTTTTATTGAGAACATTTATAACCCCGTGCACCACAAAGTATCACACAGGGGCTTACATAGAAGTAAGCGTGAAGGACACATCACAAAGAAGAGAGTGAAGGATAATTACACAAACATCCATGTCTTACCCGGAATTCGAACCCACATACCTTACGGTATCGCAGTCAGCGTCACTAACCACTGTACCTAGGGATTATTGCAATATCGGACCAAAAGTTCAATACTGGTATTCGGTATTTTTTAGATCTTAATATCGGTAGAAGAAGTTTTAGGAAAAAAAGAAAATACAGATGTTTCTTTGTTTTATTTGTCAGTTTTATTAGAAAGTGTAACCATCACAAAAAATTAATTTGTAATTTTTAAATTATAACAGTATATAAAGAATCACAAAAAAGTAAAGGAACATCTTATTTATTTAAATCACAAAAAATAAGTGTAAATATCACTACTCAGTTTGTGGTACTATTACAAATTTTTGAAATGTGATCTGAAAAAACATAATGCATTGATTGTACTGTCATTAAGCCTGGAACGTAATTATGTGCAAAAATTAGCAATTGTCGAAAACGTTCTTTCGGCATCCAAGCTATTTGGTGGTATTGTTAGCAAAACGCGATATACCTTTCCAAGTATTTTTCTCTAAATCTCTCATCTTCAAATAAATCGATTTCTCGTCGGATGGTTTTGAACATAGCTCATTTCTGTATTGTATTTTGGTTTGTTGAAATTTTTTTAGTTATAGCTAATGTGTGTTAATTTTTGTTCAAGAGACAATTCCTTTTCACTATCGACGTTAGGGTCATAATCATCTTCGATAACTGTACCGAATTCTTCTGAATGCGGATAAGGTTTGTGGGTAAAAAATTTTAAGAGAAAATATATTATAATCTTGATAAAGTTTGAATTAGTTTGTCTTTTTTCTTCTTTTTCATTTTCATTTATAAAATCATGATGATATGCAGTATACAAATACAATGGAATAACAAACTCACCAATTTAAAAAATATCGAAATATTACGCACTTGCTTCACAACTACAACCTTGTTTTCACGCATACGAATATCAGACTACGAATCCTTCGCGTGTGCAGTATCGCTCTGAGCCGTAACGGAATAGTTTTGGTCCACCTCCTTCGATGATTATCACTTCTCTTGATGGTACGATGCAACTTTATATTCACAGCCTAATTAATTTCGTCCATTAGGGAGACATAAAAACAAAAACGTATACTATTTTACTAGGTTGGCGATCCCTGAACATATAGTGAAGTATAGAAAAAGTATTTACTAGAAATTTAAAAAAATTTCTAGTAAATACGGAAAAACCGATATTTTTTTAAGCTTGTGAATACCAGTGTGTTACAAAATTGTAAAAAAGGCTCAAAATACTGGTATTCAGAGTATCCCGGTATACCGGTATTGCAATCCCTAACTGTACCGGATGGGCGACAAAGTTACCAGGTTGGACAACAAAAGAAATTATGAATCGTTTTTTACCTCAAATAATAATAAATAAATAAAAACACCTTAATTTGTTATAATACTTTCAGGTGTAAATATTTATTTTTTTACAAGTTATTTTATTTATTTGCTTTACTTTGAAAGTTTCGATGGAAAGTTTAAATACTGAAATTGAGTTAATATTTTGTGATATACTTAAGCACTGAGTATATTAGCGCCTTTTTCTAGCAATTTATTCAAGAATAGTTTTCTAGTAAGAGTTTACTTCGTAGAAAATGAATAGTCATTTAGCGCATATCGATTTGGTTCGGTTTAAAAAAAATTTCATTAAAGTAATTATTTAAATCAGAGGTTCCCAAACATTTTTTGTCTTTTAGACCCTTGCTATGTTTTTTTGGTTTGGGGTAGACCCGTGCTTATTTAATATTGAATTTTTGCAAATTTATCAACTTAAATGACTTTTGACAGCTAGTATAGAGCTACTTCCTTTAAAAGAATTAAATTTCTAACTGTAGTAAAGTATAGGGTTTAAAGTCTAAGAAGCACACGTGTTAATTAATTACATTATACTTTAATTGATACATAATAAAACAGAACAACAGACAAATGCTTTCAATGAGGGAGGGATGCATCTGGGGCTACAATAAAAAAATTTCAACATTTGGAATCAATCTTATCAGGTTTAACCTTAAATCTCCTCTGTTAGTAGTGACCAATTTTTTCCCTTCTCTTCTTTCTGTTTTCTTTTTTTGTTTTGGAAATTGGCAACCGCGCTGTAAATCTTTACCAGAAAAAACAATTAAAAATTTTCTCACGATATTCCATAATTCGGGAAAAATGATAGGTATGCATTTTTAAAGCCAAAATTGCTTGTATCCATTTCTAAACTTTACTTTAAGTTCTTCGTTGGTGCCTATTCCGATGAGTTCTTAAGGTAATATGAATTTTTTTTAATGTGACCACGTGAATTGACTGTCCACTGTGGTATTACCATAGTCAAAGCATTCTCAAACATAGTTTCAAAATCTAAATAAAGGGCATTTAAATACTGAACGTAGATTAAAACGTCCTGACGGATTGTCTGTGACAAAATGAGAAAATTCGCGACCTCCAATCCAATATTTTACTTCTTTATCTTAATTCTGGAAAGAAACGCTGAAATGGTCCTTGCTTTAATAAAATGTACGCCGTCACCTTTTGTAACTGTACATTAACCTCATTAAACTTAGTAAATAAATCTGTTAAATAAGTAAAAAATCTGGTTTCTTCTTGACAAAATTTTCTTTTTTAATTAAAGTCACGATCTTGTTTAATGAGAGCCACTATCACAAAGACCTTCATTTACCCCTATAAGTCCCCAAATTATTTTTTCGCTTACGTGAACCCCTTGAAGGTCGTCATAGACCCAAAGGGGTCCATATAGACCACTTTGGGAATCACTGATTTAAAAGAAAAGACAAGATTTTTCTTTCTTTGTTTGTTTTTGTGTTTTTATTTCTTTATTAAAACACACCAAATAAGCTTCAAAAAAGTTTCCTTTCAACAGTTTTCCATGCTGTTAATAATTTTCTTCGTATTAGTGATATGAATATAAAAAGAAGAAATCGCTGAAACGTATGAATGTTGATGAAATATTTAAGTATCAATTTGTCTATGATTATTAGAATACTTTAAAAGTAATCCATTACATTGTGACGGATCTATACGCGTTCTTTTAATTAATCCTCTTGGGAAATCTTTGAGATAGCAATTCGCGTTATTCACAACCAACCCTTCGGAAGAAGAGAATCGTGATATTTAAATTAACACTATATATAGTCGAAGCTTTCTAGCTTGAATAGAGAGGAGATATACTCGAATCAGGTGAGATTGCTACTGAAGGTATCATATTTGAATTATTGTGATTAAGAACTCATTAAGAGGAAGTTTTAATGTGACGACTGTTCACTGAGATTGAATTGAAATTAGATTAAATCGAATGATAGGTTAGATCCTTTATTAAGGTAAGGGTCAAGTTTGATAGTCTCCTAATAGTTCTTGTTTTACCATCGTTGCTCCACTTTCACGGTTAGCATTGAGACATTCTCTTACTATTTGTTGAAATTGTGTCTTTTCATAGTGTGATAAATAAATAGATTAATTGGATCATGTCGAGTGTTTCTTCCCTACCTACCACGTATCTAGGTGCCCGAGAGAGAGGTGCAAGCCTCTCACAACATTATTTAACTAAAAACAAAATTTCTAAGATCGCAAATTTTCGTCATAGAATCTTTTTTTTATATAAAAACTGCTTAAAATAGATAAAATATATTTCAAACGTTTTCCCCGTTGTGATACATTTGAAATATTCTTAGAAAAATATTACATAATAGTTGAAGTGTCAAGCTTAAGAAATTGTTTTACAAAAAGGTAGAGATACATAAATTCCTAATAGTAAATTCTGCTGAGAAATTTGTTTTAATATTAAAATAACAAAGCTAAGTAGAATAAAAAAATTAAAAATAGTAAAATTTTTTTAAAAAAAATGTGCTATTAATTTCCATTTAGGGGGAAAAGTATCTGCAATAGAAACTGATGTTTCTCTTTTTAAATAAGTATTGTTATTTACTTATTTTTACAATAAATGTAGCATTTTATTTTATATTTGTATGGAAAATAGCAACATTTAAATACATTAAATCTTCAATGCGTTTAAATATCTAATATGTAACATTTATTTGTATTGAATAAAAACAATCGAAGTTAAACATAAAATTTCCATAAAAATTGTAACGGGTCTATTCACGTACCTTCTACTAATCCTTTATGGGAATACTTTCTTTAAATATCATTCTATTGAAAATTTTCTCTTGAAGTAGAAGATGCGAATTATGCAAATCAAGGCTTATATTTAAAGATTAACTTTCAGGTTTTTGGGGAGAAGAGGTTAGAAGCTAAAGGATAGAAGTTAGTGATTAACGCTGGGGCGTAGTTACCGCCGTATCAGCCGTATCAATGATACGGGGCCCCCGAACTACAGGGGCCCCTCTATATATGTAACTACAGTCTCACTAATAGGATTTTCATACATTAAAAGGGCCCAGAAGGAATTTTGATACAGGGCCCACTCAGAACTAACTACGCCAGTGGATTAATGTAAAGTTAGTCGAGAGTGATTTGTAGATTATTTGCCTAATATTTAAGATTGACGATTTGATCAACTAGCTGTTTAAATGGGAATAGTGTCGGATTGAAGTAGATTAACTAAAAACACGTTACTTTGAATATTTAGGTGTATTGCTAAGGCGTGCAAAGAGTAAGTGATTCGATTCATAATGAAATATTCAACTATCCCGTCTACCTCGCTTTTGCTCCCATAATTATTCAAAGGTGCATTTCCTAACTTGGGTTGTTAAAATTTGGTTGTTGAGACTTGTTAATAAATTGTATTTGTTTTGACTATGGCTAATCTTCATTCTAATACTCGTACACTAATGGACGGGATAGCCATCCATTGCAAAATGTTTTAGATTTTATACAGCATTTTTTTATGTTATCGTAAGAGAAGAATAAGAACCTTTGTCAGTTTTAAGTGGAATTACTTTTCTCCTAAACAATGTTTATTCCAGATATAGTCTGATACCTACTATATTTTTCCCGCAATTATGGTTATTATAAAAATGTGATTATATTTTTATAAAATGGTGAATATATTTGTTTGATAATTACATAATTTATTCATCTACTTATTGGTGGTGCAGTAATCGTTTATTGTTAGACTTTTAGACATTACCAGTTAGTACTTTAAAGGCAGGACTAAAATGCATTTAAGACTTACAAGCACAGATAAGAGTTTCAAACATACACACCTGGTTTGAATACAGTGAATGTGCATGGTACATGTTGTTCTCCAGCGCTGTTGTTGGCCCAGCAGAACAGGGATCCCAAGTGGATATCATCTGTCGGGGTGTACGTTGCCATACTCTTCAGGCCTCTGCTCACAAAAGAGACATTACTGTGTTGTACAACAGTATTCGAAAATCCCCAGTGAAAAGATACAGTAGCGGGTTCGGCTTCCACCTCACACCGTATATTCAAGGTTTCTCCAAAGTAGGCCCCATATGACACTTGTTGACCAGCTTTGCAAATTGGGCGATCTGAAAAGTGAAATTAAGTTTTATATATCTAGGTTTAAGGCACAAAAACCTCATGTTGGCATGGCGTGGAAATAAGGACAGTGTGTTCCTAGCTCAAATATTACCTTCATCTCTTGATTGTGACTCAAAATTACGAGATAGTAGCCGTATAATTACTTCGAAGAGTGTCGTTAATACAAAAAGTCAATTCACTTAATCTTCCATTCTAGGGAACTCTGTATTCAATTGCACCTCAATTTACACAATGCTCATCAGATTTTTCTGAGAAAACGATCTTTTCAATATTACATATTTGGACCTCTAGAAACAAATTAAAATCTCTTAATAGGAAATGTAAAAGTTTTGAAAGTGGTGTGTCACGGATTTCTTAACATATGCAACGTATAAGGAAATTCATTAAAAAACCTGCTTTTCCTACGATATCATTGAATATATTATTGATACGCATTTCTAACTGAACATTAAAAGCACGTCGCTTAATTCATAAATGTAACATATTTGCTTTTACAGAGCTAATATTTTTTTAGAGTGTCCCGATAAAAATACCTTTTATTTATATAACAGTGGCGCACACAAGGGGGGAGGGGTTCCTGAGGGTTTGGACCCCTCCCAAAGCCCATGATATTTTTTCAATTGAATATAATCCTATGTATGCAGTACGTAAAATTTAATTATTTGTTATTAATAATTAATTTTATTAATTAATGTTAATTATTCATTAAATAACTAATTTTTTACTAATTTTTGTTCCAAAAGAATTTTTTGGGCGGCGTATTGGAGCATCATAGGAGAATAGTGGACTTTCGACCCTGGAACCCCTTTGAAAAATTCTTGTGTGCGCTACTGTACAATATGGGCGAATGCAAGGAATGTTTGAAATTATTATTATTATTGTTGTTTAATTTTTTATTTTTTTTGCAATAAGTTTTTGTTTTAAATTTCCTATACTTAACTCGCAGACGCAAAAAAAAATCATAAATCTTAAACATGAGATTCAGCATTAAACATGAGATTATAAAATGCTAATGGAACATGATTTTTTCCGACGCAGGTAATAACCAAAGTAATTTAATAACTTATGCATTAGCAAATACATTATTATTACTTTTTTAATCTTCCAAAAATTTTCGAGAAAATTGAGTTTTTTTTCATAAAATGAAACGAAAATTTGGATTTTGAAGAGTAAACCGTAAAGAGAACAAATTGAACTCACAAACGATAATTTTCGTTGAAAACAGAATATAAAAATTCAAAAAAATTTATCATTTTTCTCCAGATATAATACATCACATCTAATTTACTAAATATTTTAATAGCTATCATTATTAAGTGAGTGAATATTAACGTCGCACTGCTCAGCTACACGAGGGCTTTTGGCGACGGACCACGTAATTTTGAACCATGGTCAAGTGACGTGGACGACACCTGAGCTGGCACCCCCCTCTCCTAACTACCACACCACACCAACGGGAGGACGTTTCAGCTCTCGACAGATTTAACGTGCATCGCTGCCCTACAAGGCGGGTCTTTAGTGGTCCTGGGCTCGAACTCATGACATGCCAGCCATGATCCGATACCTTGACCACTGGGCTACCGCAGCCGGCTATCATTATTAAAAAGCAATTATTAATATAAAGAATGTTCATATGAAAAGTACTCACGTCTGACAGCTAACCAAAGAGCGTTACTCTCTCCAAACCCTTCACTGTTGGTTGCTCTGCACCTGTAGCTTCCCTTATGCCAAGGTTGCAGTCTCTCTAGTACAAGGGTTTGGGGGCCTTCTTGAGGGAATTTCTTGTACGGAGGGGCCACTGAAGTCTCTTGGACGAAGGTCCAGAGCACAGGACCCACGGCAGGGTTGGAGACTACGTTACAGATCAAAGCAACAGTGTCCCCTTCAGACAGAGAACTACTAGAGTAGGTTTTCAGGGACAGAGTGACTTTAGGTGGGACTAAATAGGATAAAATTTATTTGTTTAAAGATCATTTGTGGGATAATAATAAATCAATATAGTAATTTGAACACGAAAGAAAATAATATTTTCTACACTTATTTAAACAATAAAGAAAACACTTTGTATAGAAAGGAAAAAGATAAAAATGAAATCACTCTCACTAATTTCTAAATGAAAATTGCTCTAAATATGTATACTAAACCCTTAAAAAAAATTAAATTATACACAACAATATCTCAATACCAACAATATTATCAACATAACTTATCCTTTACAACTAAGCTAACAAAAAACAATGATAACTTTGCATGAAGAATTATTAGAACAAGTGTAACACATCAGATTTTTTTTCAGGTAAAAATACTTTTTGCTATAATGTAAATATAGAGGCATATCAATTTTTGATAATTTAAAATGAAAAATTTCTCTCTCTCTCAACCCTTTGTTAAATTTAATGCGCTCAGAAATAAATATTTTTTCGCTAATTTTTATCAAAACGAATTACAATTTTAATAATCATTGTATTTTTAATAATGATTACAATGATTGGTTTTACCTAACTCGTTACGACGGTTTGCAAGTGAATTCTTACCAATAGAATTAATATAATAATTTTTTACAAGGCACTGATGAGAAGACAAATCACTAAATAATACTACTAATTATAAATTAATATACTATAATAATTTTAATATTATATTATATTCATATAGTATTTACATTCCTCGTCTTATTATGAGAGTAAAATAAAAATATTTAATACAATATTATTTTACTTACAAGTGACATTGAGGGTAATACTATCTGTCAGCAGTATTCCGGGCAGTTTCGGGTTTTCAGCTTTGCACACAATAACTTTTCCGTTGTCGCTGGCCAAAGGGTAGAGGCTGAGACTACTGGAAGAAGTGTCCACCTCGAATCTGTACCCGGTGACATTGTGGAGGCGGAAGTTCTTCATCCACCAAGTAATTTCCGCTGGAGGTCGCGAGCCCCAAGATCGACAGACAAGCTCCAGAACGGACCCTTCTCGGCATGTACCATGGAGAGGTGAGATACGCACACCCAGGGGTCTTACTATAAGATAGAAGATACACGCGTTATATTTATAAGAGATCACATCAAATTAATATTAAAAAAGAACATGTGTGTGTGTTTTTTTTGATGAAGTGGCTCAAAAATTTGTTTGGAACGGTGACGTTTGAGAAAATAATGGTGGCGTGATATTTATTAATTTAATTTAAATAATTAGTTTATTTACGTCGCAGCTATTAATTACAGTAAATACAATGAAGTTATTAAAAGGTTGGTTAGTTCATAATACTTCAAATTTTGTTGTTTGTAAAAGAGGAGATTACATCTGTCCTGTTCGAAGGTTTTCAACGGACTTCTCTCAGGCCTCTCTAGGGTCTCGGGATGGTAGCGATCGGTCTCTTTATCCTCGAGTTACATCCGGCTTGTGGGTGGAGTAAGGGTTCTCATGGTGTCAAAGGTTGGCGGAGCGATGACCAAAGACAAGATTTTGCAATATTTAAGGGTGCACGTGGGCATAGAGGAACGCGGTTATCCAACCCATAAAAAGATGCCGACTTTTCAGCTGTGTGAAAGGAAAACGTTACAAAACTAATGACATCAATCTGTTTGCAAACTTTTTCTGAAGCAGATCTTGGATTTGGGAGTAGTACAGCAAAATACGCATAACTCCTCTTATAGCTGAAGACCATTATAAATCCAGAGGAAATGTTTGTTAACAGCACTCTAAAGCAACAACTGGGCTAATGATGACGGACCTCGTAATTTGGAGCCACAGTCAAATAACCAGGAAGACACCTGAGCTGGCTCTCCACTCTCCTGACTTCCACACCTCAGAAACGTGAAAACTGAGCCTCGACAGATTTAACGTGTATCAGACTCTCTACAAGGAAGTTCTTCAGTGGCAAAAGGGCTCGAATCCACGACTCGCAACGCCGGCCACCAGTTAGTGAGCATGACAACTAGGCTACTGCGGCTTTATAAATCCAGAAAGAAATTTAACAATCGGGATTGAAAATAGTTTTTTCTCTGGGAACAAACACTCATAACACATATACTGCATACTTTTTTCTCATAATTGTAAAATCTCTTAAATGTAGGTGAGGATTTATAAATGAGAGTTTTAAGACAAATTATCTCAGGGAGGTGCTATCGAAAAATATTTCTTCGTTCCCCTTCAGAAACTCAAAATCGTAGATGAAATATTGAGGTGGATATGTTAACAAAACTGTATATATATATATATATATTTTTTTTTTAAAAAAAGGTGCGTTTTCGGAAATAAATTGAAAAATAGAATTATGCTAAGTAGAGAAAGAAATATTCAATAACGGTATTATACTTCAGCTTTGTGGCCGCGGTAGCCTAGTGGTCAAGGTAATGAACTCGTGGCTGGCGTATTGTGTGAGCTCGAACCTTTTACCACTGAAAACCCGCCATGCATAGGAGGCCGATGTACTTTGAATATTTCTTGGTTTAAATATCCTCCCATTGTGGTGTGGTCTGGAAGTCTGGAGAAGTGGGTGTCGTCCTCGTCACTCGACCACGGTTCATAATTACGAGGTCCATCGCCAATATCCCTGGTGCAGCTCTTTAGTGCGACATTAATATTCACTCATATACTCTATAGCTCAGGAAAATAAGATTTAATAAGTACGAATATGATTCCTTTTACGCGTTTTGAATCCCTTCTTTTCAATTGCTAATCAAAAAGACATCCGTATTTTTTTTTACAAAAAACTGGAATTAATAAAAAAAAAAAAAAAAAAAA
>BMAV01000222.1:155542-221890 GCA_019973955.1 Trichonephila inaurata madagascariensis
CCGGACCCCTAGGACACCCCCCTTGTGTGCGCCACTGGCTACATATGATGACCGTCTTCCACGTACAGGCCTAGGCCTACCACCATACACCATCATTACTCATTCAATCAAAAGGCGGCAGTCAGCAATTGTGAAATTATAAGTCAAGAACATTTACTTGTTTCGGGTTATTGTTTGTACAAGTATTTGACAATGTAAGCTATTACTATTACTTCTAAGGGTAACATATGAGGCTTGCAATTATGCAGGTGCCCAAGGCCTATATTTGTGTAGGGGCCCAGGGCCTACATATGTGTAGGAGCCCAGGGCCTCAAGAAGTCTTAAGACGTCCCTGACAATATGGCCGAATTGTCATGATAGCGAACTCATGGTCGGTTTTGTCCAGTAATAGATTCAAAACAAAGATGCCACTGAAGCTTCGCCTTGTAGAGGGGCGGATGTACGTTAAATCTGTCGAGGCTCAAAGACACCACGCTGGCGTGGCAAGAAATTTAGGGAATCAAGTACTAGCACAGGTGCCGTCCTCATCATCAACATGTTGTTCAGAATTACGATGCCCGCCGCCAACAGCCATCGTGTAGTTTCAAAGTAATAAAATGAATATGCGACGGGGCTTTCATCGCGTTTTCTTTTAACAGTCTTCTTGGGTCCCTTTGGGGCCGAAATGGCAATTATTTCCAACCAACTCGAGAAGAACGTCTGTATATGCAAATTAGGAATCTTATATATAGTAGAAGTTTAGCAATCGCGAGGTCTATGTCTATGCTTAGAAGTGATTGAGTAAAAGTTAGAGGAAATACCAAGTCCAAGATTTAGCCTACCGGTACCTGTATAATCAAGTTAAAGATGGATCCATGACCACAAGGATTAGAGTCGGAATGGAGCCACGTCAGTTAGGACAAATAAGGTAACTGTTTACTTAAGATATAGCGGTAAGCACCTTTGATTAAACTATAAGGAAAGTGCGTGTATTAGTGAGATTAGAATTAAGCTGTAAAGTTAGATATAGTGGTCAATTACGCGATTATTTGGTAATACGAGTTGTGTCTTCTCATTCCTGATCTGCTTACTTTGATTATTATTATTGTTGTGTATTGTGGTTAAGTTAAGATCTTAATAAACAGATATTAAGATGACTGATATGTCTGGTTCTTCGTTATTTCCTACAGAAATTTATCGCGTAGATAATGGAGAACAAGGGCACCTAAGGGAAGGTGCCTCACAACTGTTGCTTTTGTTACTAATGCCACCTGTCTGATGAAGTCAGATCGAGGCCCACAAAATTCATCGCGGCTGAGGGCTAGATGTACGCTTGTCGTTAGCTGTAGCTTTGAGCACCATGAGGCGACAGTACGATTTCGCTCAGTTCTACCCCAATTTTGAGGAAGAACATCCTGGGATGTGGTCAGGGGCCTCCCATCTCTTTTCCCCTTCCAACATCTTCACGAGAGGACTTGCGGCTCGACGGCTGTTTTGAACACCTCCATGCCTCAAATGCACTATACATTCACTAACATCCATGCCTTCTCCGTGATCCAAACCCAATCCCAATGGCTCAGCAGTCAGCGTCACTAACCACGAAACCGGATGGGCGGTTAGTAAAAACAATGTGAAACAATTAATTTAAAAATATATTTAAGAACAATTATTTTCTGAAATACAATCCTGAGTTCCTTTGTTTTCATTCTTGATTGCGAAGTAAATAGACCCCACTTCCATTTATTTATTGGCAACCCAAACGCCCGAAGACGAATTGCAACTTAATCATTCATTTCTCAAGGCAATAAAAAGGGAAATTCATCACGAACACTTGACACTTTTGCCAAACCGTTCCAACAGGGGGAGCATATCAAATTTGTTACCATACATAAATTTGTTTAAATATTGACAGATATTTATGTTATAAACAAATTATTACCTAGAATAAAAAAAGAAAACAGTGAAGTAATGGCTTATGTAGCAGATAAAGAGAAAAAGTTTATTTAAACATCTTTTGATTTATATAGCTCATCATTGAGAAAGAGACCATTAAACAACGGAAAAAAAAATTGCGTATTTCTTAAATTTATTAGCTAATTCCTTACAAGAAATGTGATCCGTTATCTCTACATTTTATAGTTCTCACATGAGATAAACAAAATAGAAATTTTGGTTTTATTTTAGATAACAAAATTCTTCCTCTTCTTTCCTTTTTTTTAAAAAAAATATTTTTCCAGTGATAAATAATATCCGACAATTCGAAGATAGCCTTCCGGAAAATGAGAGAAAACGAATGTTTCCATTCATAACAAAGAAAAGGCGATTACCATACATTGAGAATCACTGATTAAATCACTTGGTGACGGCTCTATCCGCGTCTTTATTAACAGATCCTATTTTTTGGTCCTTAGTATTAGTTTTACTTTTGGATAAGTTTTTGGTCCTTAAAAACTTTTTATTTGAATGCACCCTCTGAAGAAGAAATGTAAATTTGTCTACTATATATAGTCTAGGCCAAGGATGGCGAACCAGTGGCACGCGTGCCACTGATGGCACGCGACACAATATTTTTGGCACATCAGCAATGAAAAAAAAAATGGGTTGTATTTTATTTCAAAATAACAAATTTCACTATGAAGTATCACGAACAAACTCAAGTGATCAGTCACGGGGCAGCGGAAACCACACTCATTTGATATTATCTTGCCTTAGTTACGTCGTAGACTACAATTACTTATGATGCAAAAGTTTGTCTATACATAGCATAGTCAATTCCATTGACACAACTGTATTTTAAAGTTTATCTGTGTTATATTTACGATTTTTTACTGTTGTTTAACATGGCTAGTTCAGCAAAAGTACAAAAAGTGCAAGATAGTAAGTGTAACAGAGAATTTCAAATTTGATGAATCTAAAAATACGGCATTATTAATAAAGGTGACAAAGCGGTGTGTCTTTTATGTCCTGCAGTAGTGGTATGCTGTACATCGTCTGTAAAACGCATTTTGAAACAAATCAGAAATCCTCTTGTCAAAAAAGTGAACCAAAGCAAAATAAGTTAATAATGTAAGTTATTTACCATCCAATTTGCAACAACAAAAGTTACACTAATGTTTAAATAACACGTATAACTAAAACATTTACAACTATTCAGTGCAAAAGGTATTTTTTCGTAGTGAATAAAGAATTTTGAGAGTTGTTAATATTTAGTATTATTATTTTCACATTAATCACAAGTCAAAATTATTTGACGGCACGTCTATACCTCATTAAACACTTTTTTAGAAAAAATGGCATGTTCATCCATAAAGGTTCGTCGCCCCTGGTCTAGTCTTTCAAGCTAGAGAGAGATATATATAGGATGGATTACTAACGGAACAGTGATTAATCAAATTTATAGTGTAACGCAGATATTTGCTAGTTGATAATTGTAATAATTAAGGTGACTATTTATCACTACAGATCAGTGTTTCTCAAACTGTGGGGCGTGATAACTCTACGAGGAGGGCGCGAGCATATTGAAAAGTTGAAAACGAAAGTTTATTCAAAAAATTATTAATTTACTGAAAGTAAGCAAACAAAATACTTTCTGACATAATAAAATGTAAAATAAACACACATACATTTACACTGATATAATACACTTAAAAAAGTATCTGTCTGTGTACTGTACAATGCATTTTATTATTGATTTAACAATACTAAGTTAAGAACAAGTTTGATAACTACCAGTGACACCATGGGCTTGTATTAACACTTATCTTGATGATTTTTGTACGGTTTATAATTACTTCCTTAACTGCCGATTAAAAGTTACGTGGTTCGCTGCCCAATGTCACGGTTTTCCACGTAGACGCGCGTATTTTGTTGTTTTTTTTGGGGGAGAAAAGGAAGAAATAAGCAAAATCCCCTCTGAAATAAGTAAATCCTTTGAAAGGACTGTCAAGGTCCTTTTATTGTGTTCCAAAACCTTAGAAATAATTTTATGGATAGCAGTGCACAGAAAAGATCTTATTTCGGAAAGACGTTTATATACGTCCAGAAAATTAATGTTTTGGCTGAGCGAGACGTTTATATACGTCGGTGGCACAAGAAGTTAAAATTGTAAGTGGAAGATGGAAGTTAAAGTCGTATTGTAGCTTTAGTGTAAAATTATTGTATAATAGAATTCAATACAATGTTATAGTATGAAGGGGGCGCGATGAAAATGATGATTGAATATTGGGTCGCGAGTATTGAAAGTTTGAGAAACACTGCTATAGATTGAATAGATATTAGATAGCTAAGAAGGCAGTGTATTCGAACCTGAAGTGAATGTACTGGTATTTTAAGTCTCCTACTTCGCGTACCATGTTCATTGACTCCATACAGCTTTAATTGGGTGCATCTTAGTTTTGATTGATTGAACTTGTGTTGTTGATTGCGTTACAAATAAACTAACTGAGTGTGAACATGGCTAGTTTGCCTTCCCTTTCTCCCACATCTCTAAGCGTGGATTCGAGATCCTTTCACAACTTATCCAAATGAAAATTTTTCCTTTAAGTCAGGAGTACTCAACCTTTTTTTCTGCTGGGCCGCATACATATGTTAGCTATTTCACGGTGAGCCGCATGTATATGTTGGCAATTTCACGTGGGCCGCATCATGAGAATAAAGAGGGGAGGGGGAGGGTTGAAATGAGGAAAATTGGTCAAAATATTTTAACTCCTGTTTTCCTCTTTTTAATTATTATTTTTTATATTTGTCACTAACAATGAATTAGAAGTATTTAAGAAACACTCCTTCACAATTTCTGCATCAGTAAGCGATTTCATATGAATACCAATAATAAAACAAACTTCATAACATGTCTTTGTTATCGCTGTGACATTACCACTAACAAAACACTTTTTTGCTGTTGCAAAAATTTTTCAAGAAAAGCCTATTTATTACGTTTTGAAAGAGACCTTCGATTGAAAAGTGTCATTGAATAATTCATGTGTTTATTTGTATTTTTAAATTCAATGACAAGTCAAATAATTACTGAACCATGTTTGCTTTTCACTACAAAATAGTCGAACTCCCGATTGTCTTGAAACGATGTATTTTCTTCGGATATTTTTCGCTTGCAAGATATGAAAGATAGTTAAAAATTAGTTCCACCCATAAAACTGTCACTACTACACTGTTGTCTGTTATCACGAACCGTAAACGTTGCAAATAGAAAAAGAATTTCAATTCGCACTCGTACGACATCATAAAGCAAAGTTGATACATTCGATTTCTTGACATCAAATTTTTAATATCTTGTTCTTAAATAAGAGCAATGGGCTCTGACTGGGCCACTGAAAAAGGCTCGGTGAGCCACAGGTTGAGTATCGCTGCTTTAAGTTCTCCAGTAGGTTATGACGACCCTGTACTTTTGGACAGAAATATGCAACAACATGAACGAAAATTCTTGCAGTCCAGGAGTGGGCAACTTGTTTTTGGGCTTGCGCTCTACATTGTGTAGGAACGGAGAATACCGGTGGGCCGCACCTTTTTACAATGATTGTATTCATTAAAAAAATATTAACAAGGAGAGGGCACGACTAAGGAATAATTTTAAAAAATATCATTTAATATCTAATAAACCTTTCATAAATAAATTTCTTTAATTTAAAAAAAATAATTAAATGAATTAAAGAAAAAAATTTTGATCGCGCGCGCGGAATCGAACCTAGACCTCGCCATTGTAAGCAGAGGATTTACCAATCAAGCTACGAACTCGTTACGGAAAATAAAAATTTAATTATATAAAAGCTAAGCATGAATTTCGAAGGCGATTTCTCCGAATTGACTGGCCATTCGGCGGAATTACATTGAGGGATGAACACCCTAAAGGAGTACTACTATTACACCAAGTCTCGATTTCAAATGAATTTCCTTAGTCGTGCCCTCCCCTTGTAAGTATAAGTTCAAAAAAATATAGTGTGGCAGTTTTATTCAATTTATTTATTGTGTTAATTTCCTATTGTTTATATCTGTGCAATTTTCAAATCACAGTTGAATGAGACAAATATACCCTATCGCACTTTTCTACAATTTGTTTTAAAATCAGGTGTGAGATTGCTTGTTGAAATTCTCATTACATCCTGCAAGTTTATCCCTTTATGTACCAACGGTATTTATAAGTACCAAATCACTTTAAAATTACATAGAATAAACATTTTTACGAATACTCTTAGCAGGAATATTCTTTGAAATCCACTCTCCCAGCATATAGTGGCCGCGGTAGCCGAGTGGTATAGGTACTGGACCGTGGCTTGCCTTGTCACGAGTTCGAGCCCAGTACCACTAAAGACCCACCGTGTAGGGCAGCGATGCACGTTAAATCTGTCGAGAGCTGAAACGTCCTCCCGTTGGTGTGGTGTGATGTGGTAGTTAGGAGAGGGGGGGTGCCAGCTCAGGTGTCGTCCACGTCACTTGACCATGGTTCAAAATTACGTGGTCCGTCGCCAAAAGCCCTCGTGTTGCTGAACAGTGCGACGTTAATATTAAATCAATCAATCTCCCAGCATATATGGCAGCACGGGTTCTATGATGAGTATTTTAGCGGGGAAGGCGAATAGTTTTATAGCAGAAATTGCGTTTTCAGCTAACAGCGTTTTCAGTGGATTGTGAAGATTATCCTTTTTGTCCCGAAAAAATAGTTAATGTCAAAATTTAAGTGTCTCGTTTTTTTTCGTATGTTAATGAAGACCTTAGAAAACGATTTGACTATTTATTTTAAGTGTGTGAACAGTGTGTATAATTTATTTTACAGTTGAATATATCTTTAATTAATTAATTAGCTCTAACGGATTAAATTTTCCAAAGTTGAGTATTTTATTTATGTATATCTCTTAATTTTTAATGTAGTGATCCAAAAAAAATTATTCCATGAAAAAAACTGCAGTAAATCATAATGTGGTATATAAAGGGTTATGTCAGCCAACTTGTATCTCTATTCACTCTTGTTGATCTTCATTCAAAAAAAACTTTTTTCATCAATATATGTTGACCCAAATATGAAGAGCCTCTTCCCAGCAAATTTCTTCATACGTGGAAAATAATTGTACAACAAACAAAGATTTGTATAAGTCAATTAATGTCATTGTATTAAACATTTCCTTCACCTGTGATCTGACAACAAGTCACTAAGTTACAGTTGCAGTTTCTCAGATGCATATCAATATTAGCAGTAATGGGATACGAGAGGAAATGGAATTTATTTTCAATTTTCTTAAACTGCTGGAATCTTCTTGTGACCTCGTCCTCCAAACTCTGCAGATAATCTCTTAGTAAAAGAAGCACTTTCAGCAGGGGTGGCTCTAGGGCTGGACAAACCGGACCTCTGCCCGGGGCGGCATTTGGATCAAATTTGAAAAATATATATTTTTTTTTTGTTTAAAAAAATGTAATATATTTTCTGAAATATTATCAGGTGTGAATTTGGTATTTGATTTAACGTATCTTATTTCCCTTTTTTTTGTGCTTTTAAAAGCTTTTTTTTTTTTTATGTTGAAACTTAAAGAGTTCGAAGCGGGAATATATGTTCAATCATGAAACTTGATAAGTTTACACATCTTTCACTAGTTACTTTCTATTCCGGAGTATGGTCACAAAGGACATTTCTTTCACCAAGTGGGGTTGTCGTTATCAAAAGGGGACGGGGGCTAAATTTTTTTGGTAGATAAAAGCCCGGAGTTTTTATTTTAGTCTTGAGTGTAATTATAAGTTAAAATTAAACGTTTGTGATCCCCGCCATCAGTGGACCCTTTTAGAAAAAATTAGCCAGCTGAAATGGGCGATTCCTTCCCTTACACTTAACTCGCTTGAATTAATAACATGTGATTATGTCCTTAATTTCGAATGATTTTGTATTTGATTTTCAATAATATATATATAATATTGTTATCCCTTTAGCGGGCAGTGGCTAATAGGTTTAGCCACATATTAAAAAAATTTTCCAGGTCCAGGGTCGAAAGTCCACCATTCTCGTATCATACCTCAATATGACGCCAAAAAAATTCTTTTGATTTTAGGAACAAAAAATAGTAAAAAATAAATTATTGAATTAATAATTAGCATTAATTAATAAAATAAATTGTTAACTGCAAATACTTAATTAAATTTTACGTATTATAGATATAGGATTATCATCAGGGGCGTAGCTACCACCGTATCAATGATACAGGGCCCCCAAGCTACAGGGGCCCCAACAGGTGCAACTACGGTCCTTTAACAGGGCTCCCATATCGAAAGAAAAGACCTCGAAGGAATTTTGATACAGGGCCCCCTTAGCTGCTCCAGTGATTACCATCAATCGAAAAAAAATTTAAGGGCTATAAAAACACGGGGATCCCCCTTTTTTGTCACTGGTCCTGGTATGTGAAAAAATTGTGTTCATAATATATACAAACGTTGCTTTAAAAAATATGCAATTTTATGAGTACTTTATATAAAAAAAAAATCTAAAAATGAAGAGTACAAAATATGTATTCGCACTATATGCCCGATAAAAATAAATCGATTCAATCAGTAATGAATAAATATGAAAACATGATTTTTTTCCGTATATATATTTGTGAATCGGCGAACTTTATGTTAATCACAAAGTAATTTTTTATGCAACAAAATACGATTAGGGGCCTTATTCTCCGTCATTACATGGATATAGTTTTAACTGTTTTATGAATTAATACTTTAAATAGAATCCAAAGTAAATTTGATATCTTAAGGTATCCGAGAGAGAGAGAGAGACTACGTTCGGAACCGTGATTTTGTGCAAAAGCGTATAAATGGATAATATTTATGATATATATATTTAGTGTCACACTTAGATTAGAAAATGTATATAAAATTGTTTTAAGAATAGTATTACAATAAAAAAGATTTTTAAATTCAATATTTTGACAAAAATAACATAGAATGACCCCCCTTTTAAAATACTTCCTTTTGTGAAAAATGCTTCATTATATAAAATATTTTTCCTGCTATAGTTAAACCTTTTAAAAGGGTCAATAAATTTTGAAATATATAATTTAGAAGTGAGTTTATTCATGTTTTACGACAACAGAGGGGAGAAATTTCAAGAAAAAAAACGCCGATAATTATTTCAATGGGTTGTAACTCTGAAAATAATGTGAATTTTTCAAAAATCGCAGTTGAGCCTCTGTACAGAGGTCTGAGCCAGTAGCACACACAAAAATTTTTCAAGGAGGGAGTCCAGGGTCGAAAGTGTACCGTTTTGATATCATGCTCCAATACGCCGCCCACCATATTCTTTTGATTTTGTTGATTTTCAGGAACAAAAACAATACATTAATTATTGAATAAATAATTGGCATTAATTAAAAAATTAATTGTTAATAACAAATACATAATTAAATTTTACGTAATATATACATAGGATTATAACCAATCGAAAAAAAATCAAGGGCTATGGGGGGTGTTCGGACCCCTAGGACACCCCTCTTGTGTGCGCCACTGATCTGAACTATATACATATACAGGCAAAATATTATTACAATAGAAGCATTTTTCACAAAAGGAGAACATTTTGAAAAAAGATTCTTAGTTATTTTTTTGCCGAAATATTGTATTTAAATAATAATAATTTTTTTTGTCGAAATGTCCTTAAAACAATTTTATACATGTATTCTAATCTAAGTGACACTAAATATCATGAAAATTACCTATTTATGCGCTTTTTTAAAATCACGGTTCCGAACGTATTCGGATACCTTAAATGAGAAAAATGAAGATAGAAAATGAGTTCCCATGAAAGTACATAATATCACAATTCGTTTGTGCTAAGAATATTTTTTCTACTCTTAACTAACTGGGAAAAAAGATTTTTAAAATCATTAAAATCTTATGAAGATTATTTGGGGATGTTCGGTCCACCATCGTCACTGGGCCGTGGTAAACAAGTCATCGTAGTTACGAATTCGTAGCCGGCATTATCGATTCACGAGTTCGAAATCTTGTTGTTGTCGTCGTGTGTTCCATAATGGGATACACACATACGAAAGATAGATGAACAGAAACAAACAATACAATCACAGAATACAGATTTTTATTCCAAACGATGATCCCAGTATAGATCAGAAGGGGTGCGTTGCATTCCTTTCGAGACGGGAAACTACTATTTCAGGCTAAAGTCCGACTTTTTTTCCCCGAAGATACATCCATACCTTGTTTGGAATTCGAACCCGAGCCCCCTCGATTACAAGCCGAGTGTCATAACCATCATGCTGGGTGGGGCGGCTCGAAATCTTGTGCCACCGAAGACCCACCATATTGAGGAGTTGATGCGCGTTAAATGCCGTAGTGTGGTGAGGAAATTTAAAGAGGAGGTGCCAGCTCAAATGTCGTTTTCGTCACTTCATCATGGCTTATAATTACGATATCCGTCGCCACTAGCTCTCTATAACTAACCATGTGTGTGTTTTTTCTTTATTTGTATTATTTTAAATTAAAATCGTGTATTAGGATTACTTCTACAATCCGAGATCAGATCTCTTAGATGAAGCTTGATTGCTTTTTACTGTATAAGTTTATCAAAAATATGGGGGATCTTAAATAAATCATCTTTTTTTTCCGGTACCAATTTTTTTTTTTAATTGAAGAATAGGTATAAAAATAGTAAGTGGTAAAATCTTTAAAAAAAATGTATCATGAGTTTTTTAGACAAAATTTTGTTCTTGCTTCTTTGTCTTTAATTTTGTATTTTAACTGTACATTTGTTCCAATGTTATTTTTTTCCTTTGTGTTGTTGTTTCCAATATACCTTGGAGCAGGAAAGCCTACACCAAGTCCATTTGACCATTCCGCGTAATAGTGTCACACACCAGGTCTTGCTGTTCATACAACTGTCGCAGGGAAATGCCCCAGCAGTCCAGAAGATGAGCAGGAGAAGCAGGGAGAGAGCAGGGACAGGTAAAGAAAGACTTTACCCCTGCACAAAAGTCATATTACGCAGGTGACTGCTTCTAAAGCGCGCCAAGGCCGTCTGATGACCCCTGCAACTCCTGAACTGTATAGATAGGCCATGACTCTTAGCTGCGTACCAGTGGTGAGCAGGAGGGTTTCGCCAAGTCAAATTCATTTTATTTCTTTGGAAAGAAGGAATTTCTGAATGGGTTAAAACAGTGGAGCTGGGGTTAGAGAGATCACAGCCCCTACCAGCCAGCTCATCAGCAGCTTCGTTTCCAGGTACACCCACATGTGATGGAATCCACTGGAGACATACTTGCTTCCTCTGACCGCGCGCGCGAGCCTAACTAATTTGGATAAAATATCTAGACCAGTACTGTCCATAATTTTTGGCCAATTCTTCAAATATTTTTTTTTTCCTTTACCCTGTATGTTTTTTTTTTTTAGTTTTGTATATTTTTCATTCCAGTGTTCTGTTTTGAAATTGTGTAATTCCCTGGTGTTTGTTATTTAGAACTGCATGTTTACAGTAAGTGGGAGGAGAGAGGCTATTCAGACTTTTCTGAGTAAAAGTAGCTGATCGAATGACATTTGCAATTATTTTTCACGCATTACCCCTCGAACAAAGAGGGAAGAAACCTCCCGGTATAAAAAGAAAACAGGATACGCAGATGTGTCGAATGTAAATCAACAGTTTCTGCTTGGGGAGGAATCTGCCTCGCTTTATTAAGGCTTAATTTTGCCCTTCCAAGTAATAATAATAATAAAAAAAAGCTATATTTCTTGAAAACGAGTTGGTCAACATGCCACTTCTGTCTTTTTTTTTCACAAACCACGCCCTTTTAAGAGGAATTTTGCTGCAGCTGGGTGATTCGGAACGAAAGTCAAAGCAATAGTAAAAAAAGAACAAATGTAATTTTCAGTCGAAGGCAACAAATGCACTAAAAAAATATTGAGCCATGTCTGATTTATATGATTTGGCTATCTGGTACCTAAACAAAGGGGTCGCCAACCCAAATAACCTCACGGGCCACTTCGGAAGAACTTAACAATCCCGCGGGTCACATATAAAAATATATATCTTTATATATATTTGGATCCATTATAAACATTTGGGGGAGTGAAAATTTAAAACAGACTGATATATTGCTATTGATTTTATTGTTTTTCATGCATACAAACATAGATATTATAATAATTTTTCTGCGATGATCAAATAATGTTTAATATATCTAATTAGTGAGATACGTTTCTCGACTCTTTTCACTTAGTTTTTGCAAGCCGATCTCAACGCGTGTGTATTTGCGTATCGTAATTGATGTTGCAGATTTTCGTGCGTTAAGTTAGAGCACGATTTATGTTTGATAAATTTCAATTTAGAAAAAAAGATTCGCAGTAACAGAAGTAACGTGATAATATAATAACAGTTCTTATTCATATGTACAATTAAAAATGTCCACTAAATATCTCAAATATTTAAAATAGTTATATTTAAGTAGACCAAAATTCAGAAATAATAATTTATTGTATCTAGAATTTTAAGCAAAGTACATAAAAGCAGAATATTTTTGTACAAAAAATCTTCACCAGTTTTGAATTTTAAATTACAATCGGATCACTATTTAACTAATTTTGCGATTTAATGAATTTTTCTCTGCCTCCAAGAAAAAGGTGAAAACCCCCCATTTAACGAATAATAAACCCCGAATTAACGAATTATTTCAACAGCTGGAAATTTTTTTTTATTAGGTTTTATTAGAAAAAATTTGATTTTTTTTAAATGACGTATCTTTTTTTGTCAGGAATGGAAAAAGACTTCTTGTTCACAACAAATTTCGATGGGGAAGGGTGCTATTAAAATTATTAGACTTTACAGGTGCAGATGAGTCAACAGTGTAATCTATCGTGTGAGTTTTGAACAGGATAGGAAATTCCTTTTTATATCAACCCACTCCACAACACAGGAAATATTTTAAGATTTTAACGATTATGCTACATTTGATGACAGACTGCTTTTGCGATTGAAGTTTAGAAAATTGTTAATGAATAGCGATTTTGATGCAGATATCGATAACGAAACATTTCTCAAAACCTGTTGCATTTTTTAATGCCTTACATCAGTGCTCCGCAGCCTTTTTACCGCTGAGGACTGGTCAACGTTTGATAATTTTATCGCGGCCCGCTGAGGGTGCAACACTTTGATTGTTTATATTTTAGATTGTTTTGATTTAACAATTTTAATTCAGTTATATTTAAATATGCCTTCAGAATGAAATATAGTTACACCAAAAATGAATAAAAGTGATTTAACGTGGAATATAAAGTGATTTCCGTAGAAAGTTGCACAAATCCGAGAGAAATGCACCACTTTAAATAAAATGGCAACAGTTTAATGTTCTTTTGGCGGCCCGGCACCATTTGATCCACGGACCGGGGGTTGCGGATCACTGCCTTACATTGTTTGGAAACTGGGAAAACATACCTCTTGGAACAGGATGTAAATAACGCAATATTTTCTACTCAACATAAAGTCAGTGAGTGAGTGAATATTAACGTCGCACTGTTCAGCTACACGAGGGCTTTTGGCGACGGACCATGAGCCATGTTCAAGGTGACGTGGACGACACCTGAGCTAGCACCCCCTCTCCTAACTACCACACCACACCAACGGGAGGACGTTTCAGCTTTCGACAGATTTCAACGTGCATCGCTGCCCTACACGGCGGGTCTTTAGTGGTACTGGGCTCGAACTCACGACAAAGCCAGCCACGATCCGATACCTTGAACACTGGGCTACCGCAGCCCTTACATAAAGTCGAAAAGAACTCTTTCGAGTCAGGAATCAAAGAGATATTATCAAACATTTATCTAGTCAGTATTTTAAAATATCTAATTTACTGATGGGTAGTACTTTTCGTTAACAATATTTTTAGTTGTTGAATAAAAAATGTGTAATTTCTAACTATAATTTTTGTGTAGTTGCGCATTTTAGAGTTTCTAAAAGATAAAAGCAAAAAATTTGTATTTTGTTTGGTCCCCGATATAACGAATAACCCCGAATTAAGAACAAATTTTCGTCCGATGAATTCGTTAAATTGGAGTCCGGCTGAATCTAAATATGAGTTTTAAATTTAATAATTTGAAAAATGTGAAAAGTTTAAAAAGTAACTTGACATTCGTTGTCTTTTAATTTTTCAATTTTAGGTAGGTAATCTCGGAAAAAAGGAATCATTTATGTTGGGGTATCCCAGGAATACACCGACCGCGGCTCTTCACACTTATGCCTTTGTTTTTTCAAAAAAATAATGTCATATATTATAAAAAGTAGTATTATTTCCACAATTCCGTATTTCCTTTATAATTATCTATTGAAAAGATTTAACCTATATTTGCACGTCACAAAATTTTCGAATAGCTTAAGGTTGTCTTCGGCTAATGTTAAAGAATTGGAGCCAAATTCGGAATATTTTTTCAGATAAAAAAGTACTCAAACATTAACACTATATTCTGTGTGTGGCTTCCCTATTCTGTACAGAATCACTTATTTTATCATACTACTCATTTTTATCCGAGTTTTGATACATTTTTTTCTTTTATAAAATGTATTACGCATTTTTTCTCCTATACCGTAATGCTAAATGAGCTATCCCTTTACATGTCAAAAGGAAAACGAGATTATTTATGAAATATTTTGAAATTTTAAAAACACTATACTATAAACAAATGCACGAGTTACAATATCATAAATTTTTATAAAAATTGAGGCATTTTTTCTGTCCGAAAATGTATACTCCCTGTTAAGCTCACACTGTCTTACATAAGGCGGAAACAGCCTTAAGACGGTCTCTTTTGAATTTAATTGTTTTTTTATATAGTTTGTGTTGAAAAATACCATGAAAATATTATTTCTAAAATAGGAAAATTCCAAACACTCATAAAATGAATAAGTGATATCCCATAACCCTCGATAACAGTTACGAAAACAAATTCCGAGCTTTTTGACAAACCCAAGTGTTACGGTTGAGTATAACATATATTCAAATTTAAATTCTATTATGTGTGGCTGCATCTACCCGATGCTGGGTGCTGTTGGCTTTCCCCGCGATCACTCGCGCGGGGTGTTCTCTACACCCCAGCAACAAGAAAATCCTCCCAGATTTCTAAAAAGAATGTGCAGAACAACGATTTTTTCTGTAGCTGCACATTTTAGGTCATTGAACCTTCAGGCGTGATGCAATCCCTCTTTAAGGAACGGTTGGAATGTAATGACCTTGAAAAGTTTATCTGGAGGGCTGAGAATTCACGTGAGAAGTTGAGCATTTGTATACAGTCTGCTCTGAAAGTTTGGAAAATGATTAAAATATTATTTTTCTACTTTCTACTATCATTATCTCATTAATTATAAAGTATATTTATTACTGGCATATACGTTTTATACTGGTTTATGAAAAAATATAAAATTATGTGTTTTAAAATGAAAATTTTGTATGTTTAGTTTAAATTAATGTTAGTCTCATTTGTGTGCAATAAATTAAATAATTTTATTTGTATAATACAAAGCACATCTTGTACTTTATAAATATGTATCATAATGACTTAATTTTTATTTTTATAATTAAATACACGCGTTAAAAGTTTGGGGTGTTCTCTACACCCCCCGAGTAACGAAGGTAGCAAAAACAGGCGCGAGTGACCGCGGGTTAAAGGAGTTTTACCCAGCAAGGTCAGTAGAGCACAATGACCTCAGTGCCCGAAAAAGGGCATTACATCTTAGGGGTGGGGGCGTGACGTCACTCCACCCCAGAGCCATTCAAAGCAGGGCTATTTTCACAACATCCTCTGGAACTTATCAGCTATTTGAGTTACACTCAACCTGCGGCCCACACCGAGCCTTTATAAGGGGCCCGGTTATGGCCTATTGCTCCCAGAAATTCATTTATTTATGAAATTTTGGTGGTAAATTCTTTGTTAAAAATCAAATATGTCAATTTTGCTGTCGGTGTCGTATGGGTGCACATTGATATATATATGTGTGTAATAGATTGAAGTAGTGTTGGCCGGAGTGGAAGATTATCAATTTTGATTTAGTAATGACGTCTTCAGAATAGAGCTTTACCTCCTTTATTATGATCACGCATCAGCGGATTAGAGCACACAATTACATTCTATTTTCACATTGAGTAGACAGCGGTATTTTGGAGGACACAATACAAAGACAAAAAGCAGCAGCTATTTTCAATCGTACATTATGGCGGCAAGCAGAGAAAGAGCGCGATTACATCAGATTTTGGTGTTTATATACCAACAGTACACAAGCGCGTGACTATTACGTAATAGTAGTTCTGATTGGCTAGAATGCGCGGGTTACAGATTTAGGTTTAACCGATTACGATTAAGATTACAATGTTTTATTTTAAACCTAAGAATGAAAGATTATTTATAGATCATCTAAGAGAGTTAATTAAAAGTATGTTAGAGGGAATTATTACATACATATACATATACATATATATATTTCTGATTGGTGATAATAGAAAACATTGGAGTAGCAACCATTTTGTGAGTGGAAATAATTTTTAACTATCTTTTTCCTATCTTGCAAGCGAAAAATTTTCTAAGGAAATAGATTGTTCAAGACGATTGGGAAGTTGACTTTTTTGTACTGAAAAACAAGCATGGTTCAGTAATTGTTTAATATGTAACGAGAGTGTGTTGTATTTAAAAAATACCAATAAACAGAAATCTTTTAATAACACTTTACCTAGAAGATTACTTTCAAGAGATAATAAATACTTTCTTGAATAATCTTTACAACAGCAAAAAAGTTTTTTGTCAGTAGTCATGTCACAGCGGTAAAAAAGGCACCCTATGAAATTTGCTATATTATTGGTAATCATATGAAACCGTTTACTGACGCAGTAATTGTGAAGGAGTGTTTCTTAAATGCTTTCAATTTAGAAAAATTTAGTGACAAAAATAAAAAATATAAAAAATAATAATTAAAAAAAGCAAAATAGGAGTTTTAATATTTTGAATCAATTTTCACATTTTAAATTTACTATGTTTTTCTTTGGGCTCAAAGGCATTTCTCCCCTCCATTAATTCTCATGTTGCGGCCCGCGTGAAATAGCCATCATATGTATGCGGCCCGGCAGAAAAAAAGGTTGAGTACCCCTGATTTAGAGCCATTTCTAAGCCAGGTAAATTCTAATAAATTTAAAAGTTCAATTCTTCTCCAAAGCACCCGTCCTGTCACGGACGCCAAAATGTTACGGTTGAGTGGAATATATAATCAAATTTAAATTCTAATATGTGTGAACTGCATCTACCCGATGCTGGGTGCTGTTGGCTTTCTTAAAGGAGTTTTACACTGCAAGGCAGTAGAGCAATGACCTCATTCTCTGCCTGCTAAGTTCGGAGTGCCCGAAAAAGGGCATTACACCATAGGGGTGGAGGCGTAACGTCACTCCACCTCAGAGCCATTCAAAGCAGGGCTATTTTCACAAACACTAAGGGTAATAAAATAGGCCCGGGGGTCAAGTGGTAGCGTATCGCGCTTCCACACCACAGATCTGAGTTCTATTCCCGGCTGGGCAAGGTCAACTCTCAATCTTTTATCCCTACCAGTGGGTCGATAAATGAGTACCAAGCTTGCTTGGGGGCTTAACCCGCGATCACTCGCGCGGGGTGTTCTCTACACCCCAGCAACAAGAAAATCCTCCCAGATTTCTAAAAAGAATGTGCAGAACCACGATTTTTTCTGTAGCTGCCCATTTTAGGTCATTGAACCTTCAGGCGTGATGCAATCCCTCTTTAAGGAACGGTTGGAATGTAATGACCTTGAAAAGTTTATCTGAGGCTGGATTCCGCGAAGTTCAGCATTTGTATACAGTCTGCTCTGAAAGTTTGGAAAATGATTAAAATATTTTTCTATATATACTTTCTACTATCATTATCTCATTAATTATAAAGTATATTTATTACTGGCATATACGTTTTATACTGGTTTAAGAAAAAATATAAAATTATGTGTTTTAAAATGAAAATTTTGTATGTTTAGTTTAAATTAATGTTAGTCTCATTTGTGTGCAATAAATTAAATAATTTTATTTGTATAATATAACACATCTTGTACTTTATAAATATGTATCATAATGACAATTTTTATTTTTATAATTAAATACACGCGTTAAAAGTTTGGGGTGTTCTCTACACCCCGTGAGTAACGAAGATAGCAAAAACAGGCGCGAGTGACCGCGGGTTAAACACTGGAGGTCTCGTTTCAGACTGACCACGTGATCGGGACATCTGCTTGTGCACCTCAGCGCCCAATAGTCCCGTATACTGGAATGGACACAGTAGGCCCTGGCCTTCATGGGCTGTTGTACCACTGAGTTTGAGTTTAAGGGTAATAAAAAGAAGGTTAAAATGACCCTAAGTAAATAGTGCTTTTTCAAAGACGACGATGGATAGGCAGATAATAAAAAGCCAGCTAAATTGCTACAATTTTAAATAGGCACAAACTGGCAATTCCTTCCTTTATCTTTTATAAACAGCAAAAGTTAATTACGGGTTTATTTTCAATTACTTTTACACTTTCTTAAGAGGAGTCGGAAACCTTTATACCGACAATGTTAAATTGGTTGTTTTCGATGTACCTTTTTTCAAAGTTTGTTTCATGTACATGTTTGCAATTTTTCATACAATTAAAGTACACCTTGAAGCCCAGTGGCTGAGTGGTTAGTGCATTGCGCTTTCACACCACAGGGCCGAGGTTCAAACCTCGGGCTGGGCAAAGTCCACTCAGCTTTTCATTCCTTCAATGGGTCGATAAAATAAGTATCAAGCTTGCTTGGAAACTTAGCACTGGGGGTTTTCGCATCAAACTGACCACCTGACCGGAATATCTGCTCTTGCACCTCAGGACCCAAGGTCGCGCATACTGAGGCACAGTAGGCCTTATCCCTCATGGGATGTCGCGCCACTGAGTTAAGTAAGTTAAATTACACCTTTCTCATTATACTAAAATGAGCTTTTAGCTATTTTCGAATTTTTTCATAATTTTATAAATTATTTTATCAAACAGTGAAATTTGACCCATTTTTCACATAGAAAAATTTTATAAAAAAAAATAAATTTTTGAGTTTTTTACAAAAAGTTCATTTCAGTATTTATTAGCCATCATTATAAAAATGTCATACAAAACTTAAATGCCTGGGAATATTATTTTCCTAGAAAAGGTACATCGAACACATCAAAAATTTACATTTTGAGATAAATGAACTTTAATGTATAATTACTTTTTTATCAAAGCATTCCTCCCCACACTTACTCCAAATGATCTACATTTTTTAATCTCATCATCTTCTCTCTTCCTTTAAAGTCTTTTATCTTTCCTAGCTTCCTTTATTTTTTGTAAACATGATTATTTAACCTTTAACAACCCCTGTTTGTCGAGGCGCTCCATTGCCTGTACCGTGTAACCACCAGGTTCAATATTAAGTTTTACATTTCCCATAAGATACATTTCCCATATTAAATGATTAAATTGCATCATATGTACCCAATGATAATACTTCTATTTGCACAAATATTTTCTTCGGTACATGAGAACATATTACGTTGTTTACACTTTCATTGGAAGTTAGTGTACGTCCATGTAAACACTTTTTTAGCAATTCTGGATTAAATGTTTTGATTTCCATCATTCATTCAATTTTTAAGCAAAAACACAAAATACTTTGTTTACATCTTTCGCCATTTAAATGGGCGTAGCCCAGTTTCAATGATTATCTAAAAATAGGTTTTAAGGGCTTCTAATTACCCTAGAGGTTAAAGTAAGGTATTTTTAGAAAGGTTAAAATCTATACAATTTGAAAATGTAAAAATTTCAAAATTGTCATATTAAAAAAATTTTAGGTTTCCAACATCCCTTAAGAGTGGGTTTTTGAAATCGCTAAGAAATAATTTAAATGATAATTTGTAATCATGCCTACAATTGAAAACAAATTGCTAATTTCCCATACGTAACAAATCTGTCAAAGCGATACATTGTCCCTATTCTAAGCTAAATAATAATAAAAAAATCATACACTAATCATGGTCTCTTTGCCCTAAAGATCCATATATATCTAAATGCTCATACAATACACGGTCTTCCCTAGTATTGATCTGGGGCGCCATGACAGCCCGGCGGTGTGTCCATGACATCTTGCAACCACATGTGTTGCCACTCATGCAACGGTTCCCAGGAGCCATTTTTCAACAAGACAATGCTGGGTCTCACACGGAAGGGTGTCGCAAGACTGTCTCCGCACTGTTACTAGCCTTCCTTGGTCTGCCCGATACCCATATTTGTCTCCAATCCAGGATATCTGGGATCATTTGGGACGGCGAGTTGGGCATCCCACGAGTTTGAATGAACTAGACGCAAGTTTACAGCAAATATGGAAGGAAATGTCTCAAGACATCATACAGAACTTGGAGGCATCAATGCCCGATCGTATCGCATCGTGCATTCGCGCTAGACGGGGTTCAACAGGGTATTAAATCCTCCGTTCTTTTGCCTTTTTCTCTGAAATAGATGATCATTTTTCTTTGATTTTCTAATCATTTATTACATCAAAGTAGTCATTACGTTTGTAAAATTCCGTTTCATTTTGTCGACACCTTCTTGGTGTGCTAATTTTTTCTGTCCATGAGAGTATATTATATAGGTTACATAATTGATTAATAAAATATCCAACTTTCATATGCAGTAATAAACAAAATCAATTCTAATTATTAGTGTGAACGGGAAAAATTACGTCTTAAAATATGATTATAGTTCTTGCATTGAGCCATATGAAAATAGAATATCTTTTCGATAGTTCTCAGTCTGAAGGAATGGAAAACATGAATGCGATCAAAAGTGGATATGAACATAAAAAATATTAATTTAAGCCAGATGCGCTACCCAGGGGTCGGACTTCCCCAAATAATTTTCGATTGATTATATTCTAAAGTTTTATGTACGTAAAATTTAAATTATTTGTTGCAAGATTAAATTAAGTAATGCAATCATTTATTCAATTATTTTTACAGTGTTTTCTTTCAATAAAAACGGCTGATTTTCAAGAAGATAACTTTTCCTCTTAAATTTTCCTTTTCCTACTGTTTTAAAAGCAATCTTCCCCAGGTACTTACTAATGAATGTGTTTCAAGACATTTCATTCCTCCAATTATTTTTCGCAAAGTTTAACATAAATATAAATATAAATTTAAAATCAGTCTAAAAACCTTGATGGTTCTCGAATTAAAGTAACTTTTTCTCTTTAATTTTTCTCTTTTTCCTTATTGTCGTATTAAAAGGAAAATCTTTTTCATGTGTTACTGAATGAATGGTATAGAATTCAGGTCCTCCAAATTCTATATCGTTTCGCACGTTTAGCATAAATATAAACTATAGTTTAAAAAAACTAAAAAACACGCTTTGATGGTTCATCGAACTAAAAAGTAAACAAATAATTCTTAATATAAGAATAAAATGATTAGAGAAATTAATGTCATGGGGTAAAAGCGTGGAGTGCTCTATAGAGCAATTTTTTGTTATGATTTCTCACTAGTTCTATTACCGAAATGCTGAGTTAGCGTAAAAATTTAGTACAAAGCACCCCACGCTTTTACCACAATGACATTAATTTTCTTGTAAATCATTTTATTCTTATATTAAGAATTATTTTTTTACTTTTTAGTTCGATGAACCTATAAAAGCGTTTTTTTAGTTTTTTAAACTATAATTTGTTTTTCATTTTTTAGTTCGATCTACAGTGAAAGCATGTATTTTTAGTCTTTTTAACTATCAATTTTTATTCATACACTTTTTTTTTAAATTTTTGTCTGTGACCGAAAAAGTTTGTCCATCCCTGAGTTAGAACAAATTTTTTTTACATGCACGAGTCTTTTTTTTATTTCCATTTTCAGAAAAACTGGACAATTGCTTATATTATGATAAGAAATTGCTGATGCAAAAAAAACGTTCTCGCTTTTAGTGTTACTCTTAATCTTTTAGTCGCCAAATCTGGCAAAGGTACATGGAATTAGTCACCGAATCTGGAAATGGTTTAATGAATTAGTCGCCAAATCTGGAAATGGTTTAATGAATTAGTCGCCAAATCTGGAAATGGTTTAATGAATTAGTTGCCAAATCTTGATTATCCTGTCTCCTAATTATCCTGTTCAGGATAACTGAACAAAATTATGAAATTACTGTATTGTCATCGGTCCTTGACAAGTGTGCAAAATTTCGAATTAATCTGAGCTTTTAAAGTAGGTAAAAATCGAGTTCAAAGATTCCGTTACATACAAGTGAAATTATAAAAGCGTGTTAAAAAAATCCCTATTTACATTGCCTTTTCCGTTTCATTACCAAGTTTTCCCCTATGTTGCTTTGGCAAATATACTTATGTATGCTGAGCACCCAATAGTTTTCAAGTGCCTCTCTTTCTGAAAAATCCCTTCAGCTTCCTTCTTTTTCGACCTAAACACTTAAGAAAACTTTACCTTTAAGGGTTTTGTGAAAAACCCTGGTTTTTTCAAATAATTTACGGAACTCATTAATTTAGCCCGTAATGATTTAAAACTATTGCCCTCAACCTTTTTATCGGCACGGACCGGTCAGCATTTTATAATTTTACCGCGGCTCAATGAGGGGAGGGGGTACGTTTATTGTTTATATTTTAAATTGTTTTGATTTGATAAATTTAATTGTATTTAAACATTTATTTAGAATTATATACAGTGACACCAAAAATTAATATAAAGTGGCTTAGCATGGAAAGTATAAAGTGATTTCGATAAGAAGTCGCTCAAATACGATATAAGTACACCACCATAAGTAAGTAAGTATAAGTTTAAGCTCATTTCAGGCCCCTCTACCGGCCCCCTTGTCATTGGTAAATCGAAATTTATAACCAGAAAATTTTGTTAAGTGTAGCTTATCCGGGACCTTGGGTGCCCGGCCCAAGCGCTCAATGAATAAACCGGTACTGCAGTACAGTAAATAACATAGAAATAATTCATTATTCCTTGTATGGCCCAGTACTGATTTAGACAACTTCGTTTCGTTTAAATAGCTTTAATCCCCATTGAACTGTTCATTTCAGGTGAGTAAACATTTGTTTTGGAAAAACATTTTCTGATATCGAAAACGTCTGAGTAAACACATTGTGCAAAATACATCTTATATATCTTTTAAACATATTTATTCTCAATACCAGTAATTATTAACATTCATAATTTTGTTTATTAAATGTTTTTAAAAATAATTTTTGTCATTGCCATATTTTATTGACAACTTTACGATTATTGTGGCAAGGGGGTGTTCCTGGGAGTGAGCGAAGTACGTCGGGATTGTATATACTTCTGGCAGGGCCACCCAAGGCGTGAAGGTCACTCCATTTCGCCCAGCTAACACTAACAGGCATGGAGCCAAGAAAGACTTCTAGCTCATGGAGCTCCAGTCTTCGGACAACAGAAGCTGCATTTTCCTTTCTGAACATGTTGACAAACGAGTAAAACAATAATTAGCATTATTTATCAGTCAACACCAGTAGCGCACACAGGAATTTTTCAAGGGGGGGTTCCGGGGTTGAAAGTTCACCATTCTTGTATCATACTATTTTTGCTTTTGTCGATTTTCAGGAACAAAACTCAGTAAAAAACTAATTATTGAATAAATAATTAGCATTAATTAATAACAAATATTTAATTAAATTTTACGTATTATATACTTAGAATTATAACCAATCGGAAAAAAATAAAGGGCTTGGGGGGTCCCCCCCCTCTTGTGTGCGCCACTGGTCAACACCAATATAAAATTTCTAGTCATATACAGACAGTGCAATATATTTTAAAGTAAAGAAATCTCTTATTTTCTTTTTTTGGGCAAATGCAGTAAAATATTTCATTCTCAGCAAATTGACGTGCAACGCTGTGCTAAAATCTTTGAATCTGAGATGAACTTGAAATCCTGGAAGAGACATCATTCATTGCAAAAGTGGTCCGTAGTCCCAAAATCAAAAACGAATTCTGTGTCTATCGAGACGGTAAGCAGAGCTTCAGTGTGAAGAGCAGAAGGATTGGACCATAACTCTTTTCCAGTTTCTCCAGGCGTTAACTTACCCTCGAATTCAATACGGACTATCTAAATCCTATATACTTTTTTCCATTTATGATTGTCTTTTTTTCTTCAAAAAGCTAATGGTTCGCAAAATGCTCTCAAATCACTTTAACTTCAACAGAAAATGCGAATTCGAATATATTCTTTACATGCCCGAAGTCACACTCAGAGCTTTTTGTGACATATTTCTCCGTAAATTTGAAGAGTAAAATTCCAAAATTCTCTTAATTTTGAGCACGTCCTTTTTGTTAAAAAACTGTTCATTCTATAACACTTCAACTCTTCTGGATATTTCTTCAGATCGTTATATTAAGTGGAAAATTTACATTTAGTAATTTTCATTACTAATTTTAGGATACTCACAGTATCTTTTCATTTTCTTAACTTAACGTTCCGTATAAAGCATAACACAAGCGTTTGTTATTAAGCGACATTTTCAACCGAATGTACACGAATTAAATCTCAACTAAAATTATCGATCCTCTGCTAAACTGTTTCGTCGCAACGCCTACACACACACCGCAACGCCTACACAACGCGACTAATGTGTTGTGTAGAATTATTGATTGAAAGCGTTAGGCCTCAGAACAGTTCCGGTTTATCCATTGAGAGCTTTGGGGGTGGGTGAGGCGCCCAGGGGCCGAGGCTCAGAAGGGCCCGGATAAGCTGGACTTTCTGGTTATAACTTTCGATCCTCCAGAGCAGGGGTACTCAACCTTTTTTTTCTGCTGGGCCGCAAATAGTATATGTCAGCTATTTCACGCGGGCCGCATACATATGTTAGTTATTTCACGCGGGCCGCAACGTGAGGATAAATGGGGATGGGGCGAAACGCTTTAAGACCAAGATAACATTGGAAATTTAAAATGTGGAAAATGGATAAAAATATTATAACTCCTGTTTTGCTTTTTTATTATTTTTTTATTTTTGTCACTAACGCTAAATTAGAAGCATTTAAGAAACACTCTTTCACAATTTCTGCATCAGTAAACTGTTTCATATGATTACCAATAATATAACAAACTTCAAGAGATGTCTTTGTTACCGCTGTGATATTACCACTGACAAAACACTTTGTTGCTGTTGCAAAGATCATTCAAGAAAGCCAATTTAACACTTCTTGAAAGAGATTTTCGCAGAAAAGTGTCATTGAATGATTCCTGTTTATTGGTATTTTTTAAATATAGCACTTTCGTGATAAATCAAACAATTCCTGATCCCCATGTTTGTTTTTCACAACAAAATAGTCAACCTCCCAAACGTCTTGAAACGATATATTTTCTTCAAATATTTTTCGCTTGTAAGATAAGAAAGATAGTCAAGAATTAGTTCCACCCATAAAATGGTCGCTGCTCCACTGTTGGCTGTCATCACTAACCGTAACCGTTCCAAATAGAAAAAGAGTATCAATTCGTACCCGTACGACACCGATAGCAAAATTGATATATTTGATTTTTTGACAAAGGATTTCCCACCAAATTTTTAATACTATGTTTTAAATAAGTGAATTTTTCAGAGTAATGGGCCATGAACGGGCCACTTAAAAAGGCTTGGTGGCCGCATGTTGAGTATCGCTGTTTCAGAGCCAAGGGGGACTGAAGATCTTCTGTTACCAGGGTCCGAAATAAGCTTAAATTGGCACTGCCTTAGAAATCATATACAATGAAATACAGTGAAATACGTTTAACGCGAAAGCGCTTAAGACAAAATATAGGTCAACACGAAATAATACAGCGGTTCCGCCAAACTATTATGTATTTTCATACATTTTTTTTTCTCTTGGAACGAAACGAAATTCGCTTAACACGAAAAGATGGAGAACGAGGATAGTGAAACTGAGTTGATAATTAATGGAATGTTTGAGAAAGTTTCTGTTTGTCTTTGGAAGAATTCGTTGCAGTAGATGATAATGTGTGTACAGCTGCAATTATGGCAGACAAATCGGACTCCAATTATGGAGTTAGTTTAAAGAGCTCGCAAAATATCATTGATGCAGATTTTGACGACGAAAATGAAAGAAATAACGCAGCTCCTGTTCCTTCAATGTATTTGGGTGAAAACTTCTTTATTTTTAGGGAAAGGAATTAAAGTAATTAACAGAAGATTAACTCAATATTTTCTATTTTCTTATGCATTACAATAATATTTAATGTTTATAATTTTTTACAGTGAGTTACTTAACCCTTTATCTACCGACGGTACTTACAAATCCCACTCACTTTAAAATTACATAGAATAACAATTTTTACGAATACTCTGACGATACTCAGCAGAAATATTCTTTTAAATCCACTCTTCCAAGACGGGTTCTATGATGAATATTTTAGTGGGGAAGGCGAATAGTTTTTTTTAGCAGAAGTTGCATTTTCAGTGGATTGCGAAGATTGTTATTTTTGTACGGCAATGGTAAGTGTTCAAACGGTAAGGGTCTTTTTTTTTTGTATGCTAATGAAGATCTTCGAAAACGATTTGACTATTTATTTTAAGTGAACAGTGTATATAATTAATTTTACAGTTGAATGTCTTTAATTAATTAATTAGCTCTAATGGATTAAATTTCCCAAAGTTGAGTATTTTGTTTATGTATATCCCTTAATTTTCAATGTATATCCCTTAATTTTCAATGTAGTGATTCAAAAAAAATATTGCATGAAAAAAACTGCTGTAAATCATAATGCGGTAGATAAAGGGTTAAAAAATTTTCAACAAGTAGGGAACATTTTGCATGTTTCCAGTGGCGTAACGGAGAACACTTTGGCTCCCCTGCAAAGTCAGGTTTTAGGCCCCCATGTCGGATTTTACAAGGGATAGATACTTGGCGACAGTCAGACTTTAGGGCCCCCTAGAACCCTTGCCCCCCCGCGATGCGGGGGTGTACGTTACAACACTACATGTTTTACAAAAAATTAACTGTTGTCTTTCCCCCGCCATTTGTTTTTCTGTTTGAATAGACCTTATAATCGTTGTTTTATGATTCAGAATGAAGAACTCAACACATGTAGTTTTCCATGAAGTCGATTCTACAAATATGATGTTGAAGGTCGATCTTGTTTTTCTCTATATTGGTTTGAAAGAACTGATATGTCATAAAAAGGAGAAAAATGACTCACTCACAATAGTTCCAGAACCCTCAGACCTACCGACTTGAAATTTGTCAGGCACGTTTCTTTTGTTAAGTTGAAATCCACTAGGAACAGTTTTGCGGTGATCAAGTCGCATGTAGATCTGTGGAGCATTACAGACAAAAAAAAAGAGAATTTTTGAATTATTAGACTTTCACACTTTTAATTCAACATGAATGTTTCTAGTGTGTAGAGATCCGATAAGAATGAGTTTTGCGATAATAGACTCCCAAGGAATGGCGGGGGTGGGCTATGGTGTTATAAACCGAAATACCCTGCGCTGACCTCTAAGATCCGCATACTTGATGTATAGTTGAGCAGAGATATAAACTAAGAACGAATTTTGCGGGCATTGATTTCCAAAGGGGAAAGGATTTTACAGGGGCACAAAAGATAAATATATTTCCGCTTTATAAATATTCCAGTCGTACGTCGAATCTTTTATATAATTTAATCATATAATTCTATCAGAAATTTTTCGAACTATCAATGTTTGTTTAATAACCAAATTTGCAAGCATTTGATCGTTTCTTCTACTTAAGAGCATCTAGTTTTTCCCACTGGTAGTAACAGTTCCTTTCTTTTGAACATTTCGGATTACATATATTTATTCCTGAGTATAATTTTCCGTTATTTTGTACCTACTATAACGTGAAAGGTTGACATCAGACTTTAAATTAAATCCTTTTATATGAATTATTCTTACAATTTTTTTGCTCTTAATATTTTTTTTTCAGAAAAGCATTTCTTTTAATAAATTCTTATTTATTATGCTACTATTCTTTCTGAAAAATGGCATAAACATTTCACATTTGCTTATGATTTGATATAATTTTTAATAAATATATAAGTTTTAAAATAAAAATTGAAATAAATAATAAATTTTTGTGAAAGAGAACTACGTACATTTTAAAGTTATGCTCATTATGCATGCGCTGTTTAGATGAAAACCCAAAATTTTGAGTTTAAAAAACGCCAATATATATCTGGATTATTGCTAAATGTATCATTAATTACTTTTTGAGATAACTTAAAAATTAATTGAATATAAGGTATCTCTAACCTTAAAGATATGCTAATATAACAGCGTGTTTTTACTAGAACTCTCTCTTGTACTGATAAATAAACAAAGCTCGGAAAACTATTGCTGTTGTAACGTCGTGAGTAGTGAGCAAACAAGAAAATTTGTCACAGCCTCATTTTAAAATTAAAGCAGTATTTATTTGCTTCATGGGTTACTAAATATGAAGTAATAAAGTCCAATAAATATGCCAAGCCGGGCGGACAGTCTATCTCACGGGAGTTCAATCCTTTTTCCGAAAGGCACTCGCTAATCCCTTTTCTTTTCAGGGCTCCTCTCCAGTTTTCTCCATCCAGGGCTCTACATCAAGTTTTCCATCCCGGGCTCTCTCATCTCCTCAAAATCAACCCCTTTTAAACACCAGGGGCGGGTCCACAACACGCACCTCGTCTCTTCTCATTGGCAGGCCAAAAAAAAGTCTGCCCTCGTCCCCGGGCCACATTCGTGTACTATTTGTGCGGCAAACACATTCCTGGTTTGTCTGGAAACTAAGGGCACCATAATTCTCATCTAACTTCTGAACACTCTTATCCATCACACCACCTGGGTTTTATAATCCCATTCTCTCTGCACCGGCCATGGCGACCTTATTCTTTTCAGACAGGCTTTGCCTATTGACAATGGGATGCCGGCTCTCTTTGGATATTGTAACTTCCAGACTGGATGTCGGTGTTTGTCCGAGGTCAGACAATAAACAATGACCCCATGGCCACGTGCTCTTGCCACCTAACATCTGTTTGGAGCCATAAAACTTCGCATGAATAGAAAGGTGAGGTTCACCCCAATCGAAGACGTCACACTGTGTAAGATGTCAAATGCCATCTATACAGTTATTTAAAATCGACATTCATCGTGTGTTTCAAAGTAAATGATTGTTTTCGTCTCCAGTATGACATTCACGTGCAAAGAGTTATCACGTGGTTAATATTTAGCTATTAAAAAATTAACTAAAATACCTTGCCGCAAGTTATAATAATTACGGGTTTTTGTGATTTTATTTTTAAACAGCAGTCACAATTGAAAAAATAACAACTGTAATTGACATTCAATATTCCAAAGTAAATATTACGAGTTTATTTAGAAGGACTTCTAATTTTAATTATATATACTGGTATTTCAAATCTAGTAAGTTCGCAAGACTGGAAATACACCGTGAAAAAAAGCGGAATATATGACATCAGCCGCACGTGAGAATTTATTTTATGAATCAACAGGTGAAACAATGAAAAGGAAGTAGTTGAAAAAGAAAATATTACTATTCTATGGAGAAAGGTTGGGGTGTACTATTTTTGACCTTCTACTGAAAGCAGAAGAGAAGCCACGTATCATACGTAAAACTGCTGCAAGGTTAGCCTCTGCAGGAGCGGCTCTAGGGCCGGACAAACCGGACCCCTGCTCGGGGCGGCAGATTTTAAGGGCGGCATTTGGATCAATTTTGAAGAATATTTTTTTAGTTACAAAATATTTGATACATTTTCTAAAATATTATTGGGTGTGAATTTTGTATTTCATTTAATGTATCTTATTTTTTTATTTGGTACTCTATATATTTAATGACAGTTTTCTTTTATGTTGAAACTTGAAGGGTTCGAGACGGGAGTATATGTTAAAGCGTGAAATTTAATATGTTTACACATCTTTCACTAGTAACTTTCTCTCCATCCCGGAGTGAGGTCAGAACGGACATTCCTTTCACCCTTACGATGTTCAGTTTCAGCTATCCAAAAGGGGACAAGGGTAATAAGAGGTTTTGGTATACAAATAGCCACCGGAGATGTTTTATTTGAATCTTGAGTGTAGTTACTAAAAGTTAAAACAAACACTTGTGATCCCCGCCATTAGTAGAATATCTTTAGAAGAAATTGGCCTGCTTAAAAAGTCGATTCTTTCTCTTTCATTTCACTCGCTTGAAACAATAACAAGTAATTATGTCCTTAAGTTCGAATTATTTTGATTTTTTTTTATTTTTATTTAAAATAGTGTATGTATATAAATATATATATAAAGAGAGCGATTGGGGGCGGCATTTTCCATTTTTGTCCGGGGTGGCAAAACTGCTAGAGCCGGCCCTGGCCTCTGGAAGAGGAAACCATACAATGCAGGTTATTGACTCCTAAACACTTCACGCAATAGTCTCCAAAATGCGTACGCGGTACACAGTGATAGTTTTGAGGTACGCGAAAGAATCAAGATCATTATAAATATATAATAATAATAATAATAAATAGGGAGCTTCTTATAATTGTTTTCGTATAATTGGTTACACGGTCAAAAAAGCTTGGAGACCGCAAGAGGTCTAGGAAGTGTTGCCTGAATTCGCTTGGAGTGTCAGTTAGAGCAGCGTTTTTTAATCTTTTTTAACTAGCAGACCGGTCAAATCTGTGGGAAAATTTCGCGAACCAATGTTTTTATAATAAAAAAAAAATTCAACCTTTTAACACAAATAATGGATTTTAGATTCTAAAATTATGGTATAAACGTATAAACATATCACAAACTTTTTTATCATTATTATTTTTTGAACGAGAACTCTCTTTAATGCGGACTGGTAAAAATCTCCTAGAATCGGTAACATTTTTCCTCAGACCCAAGAACGTCTTAAGATTTCGTGAGGCCCTGGGGCCCTACACAAGTCTATAAGCCTCACCTATGACCCTTAAAAGTGGACAGTACATAGCATACGTTGTCAAATACTTGTACAAACAATTACCCGAAACAAATAAATGTGCATCACTTAAAATCGCAAAAACCGGCTCGACCGACTGCCGCCTTTTGACTGAATGAGTAATGATGGTATATGGTGGTAGGCCTAGGCCCATACATGGATGATGGTCATCACATGTAGCCAGTTGACATATCGTCCGAAATTCCCAGTTTTTCGAAGTATACTAATAGAAATAACATTTGACCGTTGAAATTATTCGAATCATGATCTTATTCAAGCTGAACCGAAAAACGAGGGGTAAAAAAAATGGGGTTTAGATCAGTGTAAAAAGAAAAAAGACTTCTACATGTACGAAACACTGTTCTTTTTAAAAGAAATAAATTTCCCTTATATATATATATATATATATATATGTCAATTCTCTACAACAAGAGATCACATCAAACAATAACACTCGACAAACAAAATAGACAGCGGGAAAAATCACACAATGAAGGAAAAAAGGGTAATCGAGATAATAAATATAAAATGGATGCTGCAGTGCTAAAACATTACTGACTTAGGACAGTTATTATATAAAAATTAAATTATATAAAAGTGGGGGGTTAACATTTTTTTGGCCAGCCAACCTTCCCCTTTTTTGAAAATAACCTGAGAAAAAAACCAAGGAAAAAAGGATAGAAATATCTAAATCCATTACAAGATGGGGTAACTTACCAAAAATTGCCCAAATGCAAACCCCGCGCAAATCGAGGGAAACATTCAATTTGTTGCCAGATTTACCCTAATACAGATTTAAATCAAAAAGTGGTGAAATGTAGCACTTAAAAAAAGTTTAAAAAAGGGAAAAAAAAATTAATAATAGTTGCATATTATACATAACTTAAAACACCAGAGTAAATATGAATAAAATAATAGTAAGTAATTTCTAATCTAATATTAGACTATGGAGATAACTATAACAAAATATTTGTTTATATAAAATAAGTATTATCAATCTCATAATTTTAACCCTAACTATTTTGAATACTTTATTTATATAACTATTAATAAAATAAATTGGGTATTTCTGATTTAAGCAATATTTAGTAAAATGTGTATATTATTTATAATGTCGTTTTTTTTGACACAAGAAATTTATTACGTTGTATATAATTAATAACAATATTTCTGAATATAGAAACATGTAAAACCCTCCCAATGGGGGAACTTTTATAATATTGAAATTAAATTCTTTTTTTTTATCATAAATATTAGAAACTATTACATTTTCATATAATTTGACATGTATGTCAAAAAATTTGCTTCATTTTATTATTTGTCTGTATTAAATTAAGATATTGTGGATAAAAATTAATGTTAGGTAAAAAATTGGTTGTTTGCCAAAAGATGATTATATCATCATATAACGAAAAAAATAAAAATTTAGTTTTTAAATGTAACTACTTTAAAAAATAATGTAATATAAATTGGCAAGACAGTTGCTCCGGGCCACCTTGTGGCAACCCTTTTAATCCTGTTAAAGTTCCCCTTTTATGATATATATAGTTCTTTTAAGTACAAACCAAGTAGTGAAACCAAATCTTCATAATTAAATTATTAAATAAATTGTTTTTATGTAAATTTACAAGTATATTAATCAAAACATCAATATTAATAAGGGTTAAAAGATCTTCAAAATCTAAACTATTGACTGAATAAATTTTTTATCTTTCATTTTTTTAACAAGTGATTTGTATTTTTAAAAATCGAGGAAAAGGGTTTTTTTTGTTTCGAATATTTCATGGAGAATTTTGCCTGTTTTGTGATATATTTTTAAAACCCTTTGTAACTGTCCCAAGTTTAACTGGGGCTTTTTGAAATTTGGGGGTTTAAAAAATAGGGAAATTTAAAATTATTTTAATTTAATTTTTTAAATTTTAGAAAACCAAGATATGTTTATTTATTTCTCTATCAGAAACAGAAAACTTAATAAAAGCTGTATTTTTATCAAATAATTGTTGATCAATAAATTATAATAGTATTTAAAATGAAGGCAAAATTTCCGGGACTTTATCAACAAACTATAATAAATTTATTTTGTAAATTTTTTAAACGACTTTAATATTATTAAAAAAAAATTTTTTATCTGACCATAGTTATATTTATTAAGCTGCTTTGAATTTTATCTTTGAATTTTGAATGCCCTCTATAGGCATACCCATATTTAAAAACTATTTTGTATATAAAATGCTCAATATCATTATATAACTGATTTTTGATAATTTTATTATTCGAAATCATTAATCTAAAACCAGTACCTTTATTCATAATATTTCTAAGATTATTGTTTTTACAATATTGAATCACCCAACATCTTGTGATGTTGATCAATGAAATCTTTTAAAATTTACTACATTTACATATTAAATTATCTTGCTTTTTAGGCACATTATATTAAAAAATTTATCTACCTATTTTTATTGTATTTAAAAAATTTTTAATAGTGATATTTTTTGATTGGGGAAAAATGACATGTGTTTTTAAATATGTCAGAAAAATTTAAAATTATCATATGATTTATTCTTATAAAAGTGTACAGTATTCTATTTGATAATCCTTATTTACATTAACATTTATGTTATTTTTTATGTTTCAAAATTTATGAATGTCCTTAATAATATCAAAACATGACAATCTTTAATTTTGAGAGTAGTACATCTTCTGTAATACATAATTCTGTCTTACTGAGTCCAAACAAAAAAAGATTTAATGTGTTTTATGTTAAAATATATATATATATATATATAAGTTGTAGTTCTAGGAAAACACCATTTTTTTCTAAAGTTTTGAATATTACCTCGAATAAATGCCTGCAAAACATAAGAGCATTGCGCACGTGCATTTCAGCTTTCTTCGTAAAAAAGGAGGTGCGCATTATACGGCGAATAAACCTAAAAATTAAATGCAGCTTGAAAGTATAAGTGCGTGTTATATGGCGTTGCGCTTTATACTCCAGATTTTATGGTAGTTAAAATCTATGTGAGTTAGTGAGTATTTTATAAATGCACACATATCTGTATGTTTCTCTAAAAAAATTAATATACAGGTGTTACTTTAAAATAAATTGTAAATGATGCGTTTTTCAAACCCACTATTATTTACTTGAAAATAAGGAATAATCACAAAGCACTGTTTTAAGTTACGAGAATAATTTATAGGGAAAGAAAAAAAAACTACAAGATGAAATTAATTCTGTAAAAAAAAAGAATCAAAAAATAATTTTGCTCATTTTCATATATAAAATAAGCTTGTGAAAAAATTATAATAATTATTTAATAATTAGATATCAAACTATCGTCGTTAGCAGCAATAAATAGCATGGACTTTCTTCATTATCTCTCGATTTGGAAAACATCTGCACCCTCAAACAAACACGCAAAGGCCTTGCAAATGAGTTTTATTTCTCTCATCTCAGGATTGATTGATTGAATATTAACGTCGCACTGTTCAGCTACACGAGGGCTTTTGGCGACGGACCACGTAATTTTGAACCATGGTCAAGTGACGTGGACGACACCTGACTGGCACCCCCTCTCTAACTACCACACCACGCCAACGGGGGACGTTTTCAGCTCTCGACAGAAATTAACGTGCATCGCTGCCTAAAGGTGGGTCTTTAGTGGTACTGGGCTCGAACTCGTGACAAGGCAAGCCACGATCCGATACCTATACCACTCGGCTACCGCGGCCACCTCTCATCACAGGAAGAAGTCGGTATCCGCAAGCACGAAAAGAATTCACTCTCTTTAGCAATAAATATATTGCTCGCAAAAGATAGTAAACAATTTACTTATATTGTTCTTCCCCCCTTATTTCATGTATTTATGTAAAGAAAAAACTTTGACTGTTCAGGATAAATTTAATAATAAGTAATATAAAAAATTTTTAAGTCAATTCCTACTTAGATCAACAAAGAAAAATTTTATTTTAGCTACTTTTTATTAAATAGTTACAATTAATATAAATATGTATATACATAGGACAGAATCACAACATATTAAGTGTTAATTATTTTTTTTAATTATCATTAAAGCATCGTAATGTCATCCTAAACAATCGTATATAGAAAATTTCAGTTCAATTGAGCACTTTAAAATGTGAGGAAAAAAAACTTATAAGGTTTTGACTCAAATCGCTAAAATGATCACTAAGTCGCCAAAAAGGATGCCAACGTGGTTGTATTTGTAATTCTTTAATTAGTTTTAATCAATTAATTTTTATTAATTGATATTATATTATTGTATTGTCATCCAAAATAATTCTGTTTATAAAATTTCAGCTCAATTGAGCGCTTTAATATAAATTGCTTCGTTATTATCAATCATGATGTGCAAACTTTATAAAAATTTCAACAATCTTTCAAGTAAATTGCAAAAATTGAGAACTCAAATATGTAAAAAACTTTTTGTGAAGTTCTTTAAAATATACCTTTGTCAAAATTAAGAAAATATATATATTGCATCATACTTTTAAACAAAATGCAAATAAGGATTTTATATATACGTATGTAAAAATTTATTACATTTTAAAAAGTTCGTCAACTTTTCTTCTTTTCCCATCAGATCAGTTTTTTTTCCAATAAATTTCATTAACACTCAATTCTAGATTTAATTACGATAATTCTGAGACTTGATAACAATATCTTCAATCAGTAGCGCACACAGAAGTTTTCCAAAGGGGGATGTCCAAGGTCGTAAGTCCACCATTCTTGTATCATGCTCTTTTTGATTTTGTCGATTTTTGGGGGAAAAAACAGTAAAAAACTAATTATTGAATAAATAATTAGTATTAATAAAATTAATCATTAAAAACAAATATTTAATTAAATTTTACGTATTATATACTTAAAATTATAATCAATCGGGGAAAAATCAAGCGCTTTGGGGGGATCCGGACCCTAAGACACCCTGTGTGCGCCACTGTCTTCAATCATTTCGAAAAGAAAATATATTCGCAGCTATTAAAAGCACACAATAAACGTCTCAGCTGCTACATATAAGACAAAAGAATACTATAACACAAGAATGCAATTGACTAGAAACGAAATAAATCTTTTTGCTTAAAGAAAAAGGAAAATAAAAGAGTGTAGAGACACTAACATACAGAACAGATCGAGTTGGACGGCTGTGACCAGGAAAGGCTGGTGCGTGGAGTTTATGTTCTTGGCGGCCAAGCACGTCACCGGTACCATCCACAAGCTCCGCTCCAGGCTCTTCAGCCGGAAATCGTTCCTCATTTTGCCGGAAGTCAGCACTTTGAAGGTTGAGTCGACCACCTGGTTTCGGATGGTCCACAGAACTTGCATTGGCATGGCTTCCACTGAAATAAATACATGATGGCAATTTTATTTGGATTAAATTCTTTGGATTCTTTGTGTTGTGTTTTAATGCTTCACACAGGATTTTACACATATTAATCTAAATAAACCGAAATAAAACAAATTATAGCAATTTTTTTTACGTTTTAACTAAACATTATATATGAGCTGTTTTCTTTGAAAGTGGTGTAAGTCCACTTAAGGTATCCGACTACGTTCGGAACCGTGATTTTAAAAAAAGCACATAAATGGATAATTTTCATGATATTTAGTGTCACTTAGATTAGAATACATGTATAAAAATTTTTTAAGGCCATTATGACAAAAAAAAAATTATTTAAATACAATATTTTGACAAGAAATTAACTTAGAATAACCTTTTTTCCAAATGTTCTTTTGTAAAAAATGCTTCTATTGTATTAATATTTTGGCTGTATATAGCTCAGATCTCTGTTCAGAGGCTCAACTCTGATTTTTGAAAAATTCACATTATTTTCAGAGTTACAACCATTTGAAATAATTATCGGCGTTTTTCTTAAAATTTCTTCCTTCTGTTTTCGTAAAACATGGATAAACCTACTTCCAAGAGATGTGTTTCAAAAATTCTAGTTGAGCCTCTGTACAGAGATCTGAGCTATATACAGGCAAAATATTAATACAATAGAAGCATTTTTACAAAGAGAACATTTGGAAAAAGATTCTAAGTATTTTGTCAAAATATTACTAATAATTTTTATTGTAATACTATTCTTAACCCAATTTTATATACATTGTCTAATCTAAGTTATGCTAAATATCATAAATATTATCCATTTACACGCTTTTGAAAAATCATGGTTCCGAACGTAGTCGGATTACCTTACTATTATATAGAGAAATTTACCACTTTCAAAGTACCATAAAGAGTCCGGGGTGTATAACGCGCACTTTTAACATCAAAAATGAGATCGAAATTTGCGGAAGCGCGTTAAACATCGAGTATAAAAATGATAGCTTTAAAAGTAAATAAATAGATGAGCATAAAAAAATTAGACTGCTATATACATCAAAATAGTGTTTACTACAAAAAAAATTACAGACTTATGAACTTAAAAGGTTATATTTCTAGAAATATACTATTTTTTTTAAAAAAGCTAAGAAAATACCTCCAATAAATGACTTTAAAACATAAGAGCATTGCATACATACATTTCAGGTTTCTGCGTAAAAAAAGGGGTGCGTTATACGACGAATATACCTAAAAATTAAAAATTATTGCTTGAAAGTATAGGTGCGTGTTTTACGCCGGATATTTTTACGGTAATTATATTTGTAATTTCATTAATTACGTAAATTTATATAGACAAAATAATGAAAATTTGGTAGGATTTTTTGGGGTTCATAGACAAAAAGCTCATAGCAGATTGTATTCCATGTTATAATAACTAACTTTTGGTCAAAAACAGACTTAAACCACTTTCAAAGAAAACAGCTCAAATATTTCATGCTAGTTGTTTAGATTTGCAGTGGCTTTAAGTTAATTAGTTTTGTTTTAAAATTTCTCAAATTTTGATTTTAGCATATTTATAAATGCTACCATTAGGAGCTCTTCAATACTTTTCATCCCCTTTTCTACACTACGTTAAAACATCGATTTGGTATATCTCTTCTCTCATTCTCTTTTCAAATTTTTTAGTATTTTCTATTTCCAAATTGATTTTTCACCTGAATGAATATCTGATAATTGAAAATAGTAATAGCTTCATGTGATAGGGATAATAATAAAAACTTTTTAGTGCCTTAAAATATATCTTGTAAACCAGAGGTACTTAACCTTTTTTCCTACTGGTCCGCATACATATGTCAGCTATTTTATGCGGGCCTCATACATATATTAGTTATTTCACGCGGGTCACAACATGAGGATAAATGGGGATGGGAGAAACGCTTTATATATATATATAAAACCAAGATAACATTGGAAATTTAAAATGTGGAAAATGGATCAAAATATTATAACTCCTGTTTTGCTTTTTTTAATTATTATTTTTTTATTATTATTTTTGTCACTAACGCTAAATTAGAAGCATTTAAGAAACACTCCTTCACAATTTCTGCATCATTAAACGGTTTCATATGATTACCAATAATCTAACAAACTTCATAGGATGTCTTTGTTACAGCTGTGATATTACCACTGATAAAACATTTTGTTGTTGTTGCTGCAAAGATTATCACCTCTTCAAAGAGATCTTCGAAGAAAAGTGTCATTGAATGATTCCTGTTTATAGGTATTTTTTAAATACAGAACTTTCGTGATAAATCAAACAATTACTGATCCATGTTTGTGTTTTTCACTACAAAATGGTCAACCGTCTTGAAACGGTATATTTTCTTCGAATATTTTTCGCTTGCAAGATAAGAAAGATAGTCAAAAATTAGTTCCACTCATAAATTAGTCGCTACTCCACTGTTGTCTGTTATCACACTAACCATAACCATTCCAAATAGAAAAAGAATATCAATTCGTACCCGTACGACACCGACAACAAAAAGCAAAATTGATATATATTTGATTTCTTGACAAAAAATTTCCCATCTAATGTTTAATATAATGTTTTTAAATAAGTGAATTTCTCAGAGCAATAGGCCATGACCGGGTCACTTAAAAAGGCTCATTAGGCCGCAGGTTGAGTATCACTGTTGTAAACTTTACTTCTCTAAATGGATGTCTTTGCCTTGGTATTTGTGTTTTTTTTTTAAATATCAGAAGCTATCAGTGGCGTATTTTTATGGGAGGAGTTTGTGTAAGCCATTGAAAATCATACACAGGGTCGCTTTTCCGCTTAGCCACGTACCTAGGGCGCCAAAGATTTGGAGGTGTAAAAATTGGAGGGCAAAAAAAAAAAAATAAATAAAAATTACAGCGATCGTACCATCGCCTAGCGAATCGTGAGAGAAGCATTTCTGCCCTCAAGAGAATAAAGACTGAAATGAGATCTACTGTGGAAAATGAAAAGCTTAACAGTTTCTTGTTGCTATGCACTCAAAATCATGTTGCAATGGAAATTGATTACAATGACGTTATTAATGATTGTCTAGAAAAAATCATTCTTTTTTTGAAGAAAACTTTCGTTCTACAAGTACAATGGCAGTGAATCAGCAAAAAATAAGGATGTCGAAAAGTAAAAGATATTAAAGGGATAAGCGTTGAAAAAAATTGATAATTAACAAATTGAAAACAGTTCATACAATAATGTATACTAAGGGTACTAAACCTTTTTTTATGCTGGGTCGCATACATACGTCAGCTATTTCGCGTGGGTCGCATACATATGTTAGTTATTTTACGAGGGCCGCAACATGATGATAAATGGGGGAGAGGGGTGAGAAAGGCTTTAAGACCAAGGTAACATTGGAAATTCAAAATGTGGAAAATTGATCAAAATATTATTACTCCTACTTTGCTTTTTTTAATTATTATTTATTATATTTTTTTATTTTTGTCACTAACGCTAAATTAGATGCATTTAAGAAACACTCCTTAACAATTTCTGCGTCAGTATAAACGGTTTCATTTGATTACCAATAATATAACAAACTTCATAGGATGTCTTTGTTACCGCTGTGATATTACCACTGACAAAACACTTTGTTGCTGTTGCAAAGATTATTCAAGGAAGCCTAATTATTACCGCTTGACAGAGATCTTCGAGGAAAAGTGTCGTTCAATGATTCCTGTTTAATGGTATTTTTTAAATACAGCACTTTCATGACAAACAATTATTGACCCATGTTTATTTTTCACTAAAAAATAGTCATCCTCCCAATCATCTTGAAACGATGTATTTTCTTCGAATACTTTTCGCTTGCAAGATATGAAAGATAGTTAAGAATTAGTTCCACTCATAAAATGGTCACTACACCACTGTTGTCTATTATCACAAACCATAACCGTTCCAAATAAAAAAGAATATCAATTCATGCCCGTACGACATCGACATTAAAAAGCAAAATTAATATATTTGATTTTTTGACAAAGAATTTTTCATACAATGTTCTTAAGGTATCCGACTACGTTCGGAACCGTGATTTTCCAAAAGCATATAAATGGGTAATATTTATGATATTTAGTGTCACTTAGATTAGAAAATGTATGTAAAATTGTTTTAAGAATGGTATTACAATAAAAAATTATTTAAGTACAATATTTTGACAAAAAATTAACTTAAAATAACCTTTTTTTCCAAATATTCTACTTTTGTGAAAAATGCTTCTATTATCATAATATTTTGCCTGTATATAGCTCACACCTCTGTACAGAGGCTTAACTAGAATTTTTGAAATATATAACTTAGAAGTGGGTTTATCCATGTCTTACGACAACGGAGGAGAGAAATTTTAAGAAAAAAAAGCCGATAATTATTTCAAAGGGTTGTAACTCAGAAAATATGAATTTTTCAAAAATCATAGTTGGGCCTCTGTACAGAGGTCTGAGCTATCTACAGGCAAAATATTATTATAATAGAAGCATTTTTCCAAAAGAGACTGAAAAAGGTTATTCCAAGTTCATTTTGCCGAAATATTGTATTTAAATAATTGATTTTGTCAAAATGTCCTTAAAACCATTTTATACATGTATTCTAATCTAAGTGACACTAAATATCATGAAAATTATCCATTTATGCGCTTTTTTAAAATCACGTTTCCGAACGTATTCGGATACCTTAAATAAGTGAATTTATCAGAGCAATGGGTCATATGACCGGGCCACAGGTTGAGTATCGCTGCTCTATACTGCAACTGCAGATGATTTCATTAATTTTCTGTACTAATTTATTAAAGGGTGGGTGGTCCGTGATGCCCCATAAAGTAAGAAATGAATAAGAATGACCAAACCATGCCACTAGTAGCGCACACAGAAATTTTTCAAGGGGGAGGGGGTCCGTGGTTGAAAGTTCACCATTCTTGTATCATGCTATTTTTGATTTTGTCGATTTTCAGGAACAAAACACAGTAAAAAAATAATTATTGAATAAATAATTAGCATTAATAAATAAAATTTATCATTAATAATAAATAGTTAAAATTTACGTACTATATACTTAGAATTATAATCAATCGGAAAAAAAAATCAAGGGCTTTGGAGGGAGGGGAGGGGGGTTCGGACCCCCAGGACCCCTCCCTTGTGTGCGCCACTGGTGGTGGATAATGGAAAAACTATCCAAACAACAAAAACAAAGAAAAGGGAAAGAGCAAGAGAGTTAAGGGACAATCTCTCCCGAAACAAAACAAGAAAAGTAAGAACTGATAGAGGAAGGGGAGCGTAACTATTGAAGTGCCTAGGGAGGTTAAAAACGGTCCTGACCATGCATAAAAATTATGACATAACGAAACTTAAATACATGGATCGATAGAAGACAATATGGAAACATTAATTTTACATAGGAATTGTGATAAATCCTTTTAAGTTATTACGTTCTTGAGAATTCAAAAATAACCTATAGAAAAGAACTGAGTTTTTTTTAAAAAAATCTTTTTAATTTTTTTATAGAGAGAGAGTTGGGGATACATAATCTCTCTCTCGAATAATTTGAAATGCACTTTTAAATTTTTAATAATTGCCACACCAGAATACAGATTTACACCTGTGCTCAAAACATTCGAATTCGTTAGTAGTATTTGGCTACCAATGAGAAAATAAGTTTTGATGAGCTAGCTGAAAGTAGTGGAAAAAATTGCGCGTCATGGATACTTTCAAACTATAAGGCTGTCTTCGGTAAAAGTACGAGAGCTTGAACTAAACGCGAAGCACATTTTCAGACATTTGCAATATTATAACTCATACCTCTGTTAACAATACAGTGTTTTTAAAAATGCGAAAATAGTCCATGAATACTTTCCTTTTTGTTATAATACGTGAAGGCATAACCCATTTAACATTACGGTATGGGATAAAAAATGCGAAACACATTTTATACCAGAAAAAATGAATCAACTCGGTTAGAAATGGGATGTATGATAAAAAATGTTGCTCTCTAAAGGATAGTGAAGCCAGAATATCATATTAATGTTTCATTTCTTTTATATCTGAAAAAATGTTCAAAATTCTGGTCCTATTCTTTAACATTAATCGAGTGAGTGTGAGTGAGTGAATAGTAACGTCACACTGTTCAGCTACACGAGGGCTTTTGGCGACGGACAGTGATACTGGGCTCGAACTCATGACATGCCTGCCATGATCCGATAGCTTGAACACTGGGCTACCGCAGCCCTCTTAACATTAATCGAAGACGGCCATAAAGCAGTGGTCTTTAAATTGTGTTCCACGGCACCCTATGGTTCCACAAGGTATACCCAGGGGTTCCACAAGTCACAATAAAAAATTGAAGAAAAAAAAAATTATAAAAGTGTCTGCAAAATTGATTCTTACTTCTCATGAAGTTTGTATTACCTCAAATCCCAATTATTAAAGCTGAAAACTTTATTTGTACATAATAACTACTTTGTATAATACTTTCTGAACTTTTATTATAATATAATAAAAGACATAAGAAAAAAACCCCATTTTTTCTTTAGACGTGCTACCTACTAAACTGTGAATAATCTATTGTTTCCCTCCCAGGTTCCACGAAATAATTTTATACTCATTAGTACAATGTTGTGCAGAACTAAATTTATAATTTTCTAATGGAAAAATGCACCTTTTTCCAATTGTCGAAAGAATACTTATAATGAAGGAAGCAGCTTATCGATATATCAACAGATTCTACATTAAAATCTAAATTTAAGCAAAAACAGCTCCTAAATTTTTGATTGGAAATTCAGATTTGGTTGCAGGATTTATCACACAGCTATAAACATTTAATGCCCTTCTAAACAATGCATTTAAATGAAAAATATTTTTCAAAGTGAGTGGCTACAAAAACAAAATTTAGAAAAAAAAACTAGCGGGTATACGCGTTCTTCGCACGGGGGAATTGAAAAATAAAACCATAGAGATTGAAGGAAAAATATTTTTTATGAGGTTAATTTAAGTGTGCGTGCCAGCTCAGGTGTCGTCCACGTCATTTGATCATGGTTCAAAATTACGTGGTCTGTCGCCAAAAGCCCTCGAGTACCTGAACAGTGCGACGTTAATATTCACTCATTCATTCCCAGAGGTTAGAATTCTTTAATCAGTTTGAAAGTGCGACACATAACTATGACCAGTTTTACCAAAATAAATAAATTACGTCACATAAAATCATTATATAGGGGGAAGCTGCATCAGCGAGTTATGAATAGAGCGTTGTGATTATTAAAAACACGCTTGGGATATACAGTAGGATTCCGATTCAACGAATTTCGCGATTTAGCGAACTTTTCTCTTTCTACGATGATATTGAAGGCAAAAACCCCTATTTAACGAATAATTAACCCCTAATTAACGAACTATATCTATTTCAAAAGCAGAAGATTATTTTTCATTAGTTAGCATTAGAAAAAACTGGATTTTTTTTTCAAATGACAGATCTTTTTAAACCAGAACAGAAAAAGACTTTTCTTATGCTCAGTACATTTTGACGAGAAAGAGTACAGACCATTATTAGACTTTACAGGTGCAGATGAGTCATGAGTGTAAGTTCTCATGTGAGTTTTGAATGGGACAGGAAATGCCGTTCTTTTTCTCAACCCGTTTCATAATGCAATTTTGATGCAGAAATAAGGAAACTCATGTCAAATCAGTTACATTTTCTTATGCTTTACATTTTTTGTGAAAACATACCTTATGCAGCAGGTTGTAAATGACGCACTACAGTAGTCCGTTTATCCGAATGAATTGGGACCGGATACTGTTCGGATAACCGAAAACCGAATGCGATCCATGCAGTATATGAAACCGGACACTCTACGAATATTGAACATCATCACGGGAGGAAAACGTGCTTGAAGAAAAAGCAAAACAGGTGCAAAATATTGCAATTTTATCTTTATTGTGGAAAATAATATGTCATTGTACACCTTCGTTTTTTTTGCTGCAAGGTCTCGGATTCTCTTGAGCAGCAGTAGTTGAGTAGAACAGCACTCTGATTGTTGTTCGTACCACTCCATAGCTGTCTCTAACGCAGAAAACTGTTTCAAAGAACAATATCGTTTGCTTCCTTCGTGGTTTTCCTTTTCTTCGAGCCATCTTCCGAGTCAAATTTTGACGCAAAATTTAACATGGTTTCTCGGCTTTTTTGTCAGAAATTGTTGATACTTTCCAATTATATAAAACTGTGCTAGAGACCCTCTACTTTCTCTGTTCGCGAGACGGTTAAATATTACAAGTTTTATCCCGATGTTCAAGACGTTGCGCTTCCGTTTTGAATTCGAAGCCATACAAACAAACAGCCAACAAACACCAGCTCAACAAAAGAGCACGTAAACACCCCCTCACTTGTAAACAAACTGACATAATATTCCGCACAGATGTTTACCAAATCACACAACTGAAATTCCCCAAATATCCCTGACCTTGGGTTTTCCCGTCACTTTCGGCCTCAAAGCGAAACAACTGTTGAGCATTGCACTGTTCGAAAACATTTATATACATGTAGTTCACAAATAAAAAAAACTGGTCCGGATATTTGACGCTCCGGATAATAAATGTTCGAATGAACGACGTTCTACTGTATTTATATCTTTGCATAAAGTCGAAAAAGAACTCTTTCGTGTTAGGAATCAAAAAGATTGTCAAGCATCTTTAGTCAGTATTTAACAGCTTCCAATTAACTGGTGTTTATATTAATTCGCTAATAGTACTTTTAGCTGCTGAAAAAAAGTGTGCAATTTCTAACTAAGGATATTTTTTGCGCAGTTGTAATTTCCAAAGGTAATGGCAAAACAATTGTATTTTATGTTTGGATCAAGATATAATTAATAACCTCGAATTAACGAACAAAGTATTTGGTCCCGATAAATTCGTTAAATCGGGGTCAGACTGTATTTTAATCAGACTCATTGTTATCAGTTATTGAAATAACTAATTGTTAGAATACGAGGGTAACACTGAAATTTTTAAGATACGCGCAGACAAAAAGTTACAAAATAATAATAACGGTTTAATTTGAAAATACAAAGTATTTTAACACAGGAGATGACTTTTTACTGACTTTCTTCAAATTGTTTAGCGTAGAATAAATTTTAGACTGAAGAGAAAATGGAGTTGACGCGCGAGATCATTATCGTGCTATGATTTTAAAGCTGGATTAAATCAAGAGGAGTGCTTTCAACGGCTGCAATTAGCATTTGGTGATGAATCTCTTTATCGTGCTTCTGTATTCAGATTTAAAGAATTTTGCAGTGGACGCAATTCTTTTCAGGATGAAGCATACACAGGAAGATCGCGGTCGGCAGAAATCCCGGATAATGTGTCTACCATACCAAAAACGTTAATAGATGATAATCACTGTAGCTACCAAATGATACAGAAGGACTTATAACATTAGATCTGCAGCCATACACAAAATTATTCATGAAAAATTACACATGAAAAAAGTAGTTTGCCGTTAGGTTCCTCATAATCTAACTGAGCACCAAAAGAAGCGTGTCAGAATCAGTAAATAAAACGTTTAAATAGCTAAATGACGGTGTCCACCGCATTATTTATAAAATTGTAACGGATGATGAAACGTACATACCGTTTTTTGATGTTCCGACACGTCAAGAGAGCAAAGTATGGGTCTTTGAAGATGATCCCATGCCAACAATGGTGAAAAGGCAACGAGCAATGAAAAAAGCAATGTATGCCATTTTCTTCAGCAGTACGGGATTGGTCAAAGCCATCAAGTTTGAAGGACAGAAGACAGTAACAGCAAACTGCCATACCACTAAATGTCTTCCAGAAATTTTCTAAAAAGTTAATGTTAGGGACTAATGCTTCACCATGGCAATGCATCTTCCCATACAGACGGATTAACACACACACACACACACAGTTGAGTTTCTTAAATAAAAACAAATTAAAGTGATACGTTAACCACATTATTCTCCGGATATAGCTATGTGTGATTTTTCGTTGTTTTTTTAACCTAAAAACTTACGTGGACGTCGTTTTCATTCAGAAGAATAGTACGATGTGGCTATAAATGTCTTTTTTTCATCAATTCCAAAAATGAAAGGTTTGAGGCATTTACTTCTTGAAAAATTCGTCTACAAAGTGCATTGATGTTGAAGGAGACTACTTTGAACACTCCTGAAAAATTTTGTAAGTATAACTTTAATAACCTAGGAGTATCTAAAAAATTTCAGAGTGACCCTCGTATAAATGATTTAAAAGAGTTAAGGAAAATTTTTGATACAGCAGAAACGCTAGTCGAAGAAGTCGAAACTGAAACATATGGGAATTTTTCAACTCAAATACTATTAAAAAGATTACCGAAATAGAGAGCTTGTATTAGATTTCAACAGTGTCTTAGGCAGCTTAGTAGTTAAGGTCACGGATTCGAAGACCAGCCGTGTTGAGGTTGAAAGTCCTCTAGTTGTCATAGGTGTGAAAGTTTGAAGAATAGGTGCCAGCTCTGGTGCCGCCCTCGTCACTTGATCATGATTCAAAATTACGAGGTTCGTCACCAGTAGCCCTCGAGTCGTGTCAACTGTGATATTAAGGAAAATTCACTCACTAGATTTCAATCGAAATTTTTCAAATGATGATTATATTTTGTAAAATTTATTTTTATCTTTCTTCACACACAATTCCTTCTATTAGATCACACTTTCCCTATATATATTTATATATCTTGTTCAAATTTTCAATTTTAATAAAATACTCTCTATTCATCCACTCAAGTTCAAATACATTTTTTTAAACTTGTAGTGGATGACACTTGATGTTAACACAGTTTTTCAAATATTAATTCATTAATTCTGTTTAATTAATGAATAAAGAGTAACAAACAAAAATAATAGTCCAACAGCATATATAAAAAGGAAAATCGCTCGTTGCATCCTTGTAGCGCAATGGATAGCGCGTTGGACTTTTAATCCAAAGGTCGTGGGCTCGAATCCTACCTGGGATGGCCTAATTTCTGAAAATGTGATTTATGAATGAATAAATAGTAACAAACAAAAGTAATAATCCAACACCATATATAGAAAGAAAAATCGCTTTCTATTTTGCCCCTTAATATTGTGATTCTGTCATATGTATATATATTTTTATATAAATTGTAATTATTTAATAAAAGTAGCTAAAATAAAATTTTTCTTTGTTGACCTAAATAGGATTGACTTAAATTTGTTTATTTTTATATTACTTGTTTGACAGAAAATTGCAATCTAGATAATGAATATTTTTATTACCTAACACACAAATCAGATTAATGATCAAAATTTTAGCGAGGTATCCATTTGCAGCTTTTAAAAAAATTGAACATCACTAACAATTTAAAAAGGATAGATTTATCCAAAAGCGTAAACAATGTATCCGGTTCTAATTGTAATTATATATTTTGCGGTAGTACGGAACCTAGTGAATATGAAACTCTTTCGGCAAAGAAAAATAAACTAAAATCAGAGAACCGTTACTTGTGTTGCGTTCCGAAATATGAACTCGTTTCTGTAAAACTTAACTCGATCCCTCTAGCAAATTATAAAAGCAAAGTTCCCTACTACTTGATTTGCAAAATGAGAGAACTTTCAACTAATGAGTCACCGTCAGACTGCGTAGCTTCGAACAAAGTAACGAGTTGTAATTCTAGCCAGCAAGGGACATTTTACAGTAGACCTGCTGTGTTATAGTGCATGATAAAGGGGAACAAAACTGGAGGTTTATTAAGGTGACCATTTTTTTCACATTGAAAAGGAGGACGAAAAATTTAAGAAAAAATTACAACTTAAATATTTGAAACTTTTTATTAATTCAAACAAAAATACGCAAACTACGCTAACATTCTATTTCATTATTATCTTAAACGAGTATTTTTCCCATTAAATCAATCTTTTTTTGTCAAAATATTTTTTAATATATCGGAAAGTTCGGGCAAAAAATATCCTTCTGAATTTTACGGTAAGCACTGTGTAGCTAAAATATTAACATTCAATTTTGATTTCTCACTAGTCACTTCACAAAATTCATTACCAACTAAAAAAAAACTACTTCAACTGCTGCATTCAAAAATAATAACTAAATTTTTATATGGAATGTGTTCATTTTTGAAATGGTTTAAGTATTTCCACCCACCTTTTTATCAATTTCAGTATGTTGATGTTAAATGTACATTGTCTCTTCGAATTTCATCAAACAAATCATTGTCAATGATTTTAATATAAGGCATTTCTTTTGATAAAAAATCAACACAGTTTTCTATATCTGCCCAATTTACTTGAGGTGAAGTCAAAAAACACTAAAAACTGCTATTTCCTGTGATATTTGTTTCAGACCATTCTTCGACGTTCTGGAAACATGTTTGGTTCATCTCTGAAAATAGAGGCTAACAGATCAATTTTAAAATATTGAAAAGGAGGACACTTTTCGAGGAAGGACAGAACCTATAAAAGGAGGACGTTTGGTCACCTTAGGTTTATGCAAGACCAGGGTCTGCAAAAATTCTAGAGAAGAGTCAAGTTGTAATTGAAATAAAGTACCAAAGAGCCATTAGATGTGCTACGCTTGCGTGATAAAGAGAAAGGAGATTTAGAAAACGATCGCGATCAATATTTTCATGCACCAATTAATATTTTTTAGGCTATTTAAATAATGTTATACACAAATAAACATTCAAAATCCTTTGAAAAACGGGGACTATCGAATATATTTTTATTCTCGTGGTTAAATGTAAAAATAATCATTGTCAATAAATTATAGTTTAAAAAAACTAAAAAACACACTTTTATAGTTAATCGAACTAAGAAGTAAAAAATAATTCTTAAGATAAAAATAAAATGATTGACGAGAAAATTAATGCCATTGTGGTAAAAGTGTGTATAGGGTACTTTTGTACTACGCTTTTACGCTAACTCTGCATTTCGGATTAAAACTAGTAAGACATTATAACAATTGATATCGAGCACCCCACGCTTTTACCACAATGACATTAATTTTCTCGTTAATCACTTAATTCTTATATTAAGAATTATTTTTTTACTTTTTACTTCAATTCACTATAGAAACATGTTTCTTAGTTTTCTTAAAGTATAATTTAATTTTCATTTTTTAGTTCGATCTGCAAAAAAAGCGCGTTTTTTCTTTCTTTTTTTTAGTTTATTAGAGAATTATTTATTTTGTTTGTTGTATTTGTATTAACCATGAGAGTTTTCGCTTTACGGTTATAACTTACTATTTTAGTCACCTCACACCATATCTCGAATTAGTCTCCAAATCTGGAAATAGAATCTGGAATTAGTCGCCATCTGGAAATGGGAAATCGTTAATCCTCTGATCAGGATAATGGAACAAAATTATGAAATTATTGTATTGTCATCGGTCCTTGACAAGTGTGCAAAATTTCGAATTAATCCGATCATTTAAAGCGGGTAAAAATCGATTTCAAAGATTCCGTTACATACAGGTGAAGCTAAAAAAAAGCGTGTTAAAAAGAAAAATTACTGTTGGAAAGTAAGCTTCTATGCTAGGAGAAACAATTTCCGTGCCAATAATAGTGTAATCGCTTTATTCTAAATTTACATGTGTACACAAAAATAATTAAAATTGGGCTTTAGTAGTTCTTTCATGTAAAAGTCATTTCAACACTCTTTTTTATAAATCCTTGATTGATTGAATATTAACGTCGCACTGTTCAGCTACACGAGGGCTTTTGGCGACGGACCACGTAATTTTGAACCATGGTCAAGTGACGTGGACGACACCTGAGCTGGCACCCCCTCTCCTAACTACCACACCACACCAACGGAAGGAGTCCCCAAGCAAATTTGGTACTCATTTATCGACCCACTGAAGGGATGAAAGGCTGAGTCGACCTTACTAAGCATGGGGTTTGAATCCCGTACCTGTGGCGTGGAAGTGCGTTGGTGGTGTTAACATAGAAGAAAAAAAATTAGTGTTTTGAAATTAGAACTGCGTAACACAAATAGTTATTAACAGTCTACTGAGATCGAAGCTTTTATTAAAAATTCGATTATTGCAGTTTCCATTGAGTGAGTGAATATTAAAGTCGCAATGTTCACCTACACGAGGGCTTTTGGTGACGGACCTCGTAATTTTGAACCAGGGTCAAGTGACGAAGACGACACCTGAGCTGGCAACCCCCTCTCCTAACTACCACACCAACAGGAGGATGTTTGAGCTCTCGACAGATTTAACGTGCATCGTGCCCCTACACGGCGGATCTTTAGTGGTACTGGGCTCGAACTCATGACATGCCTACCATGATCCGATACCTTGACCACTGGACTACCGCAGCCCTCGCAGTTTCTATTGAAGCGCCAGATATTGAGATTAGTTATTTGAGAGAGAAAATAGTTCTTTGATTTAAGTAATGGTTCTAATCAAAATATAGGCATTAATCGGAACAAATATCTTCCGGAATATTGTTCCTGATTGAAAAGTTTAATATTAACGACTTTTTAAGCTGTATCCCCACTATTTTTAGATTTACTTTACTGGGAATTCAAATAAAAAGTTGTAAAATTGGTATTACGCAAGCCGTTTCAACTACTGTGAGTGAAGGTTCCGATGTGCAGGACTGTTATGGATTTCGAATCATTGGGAATATGCTGTGACGAAAAGTTATATGATACAGATGCAGACTTTCATGCAACAAATTGAAGATAACTTAAGGTATCAAACTACCCTAAAATCATGAATTTTTTTAAAAAATTGACAAATTTTTGTTATGATTTTATTTTATAGGCTATCTTATTAGCTTTATAAAAATACCAAGTTTTTTACTTTCCATTCACAAGAACAAAAACTGTAAGTGTTTTAGTAAAAGCAGATGCCATAATTTACATAAGATGTCAAACATTAAAATACGTTTTACTCGAAATGTGTTTTTTCGAAAAGTTCAAACGGGGACAGCGATTGCTCAAAAAGTTTTTAAAATAATTTGCTGAAATTTTTTGTGTATGTTCTGTATAACACAGTAGAAGTATTTAAACCTTCAGATTTATGAATCACTTTTATTACAAAATTTACAGTTCCTTATGTAAACATAATCACTGTTTTTTTTAAGCAATTTCATATAATTACTAAGATAAAGTGCGCTAGTTTTTACAAAAATTAAAATATCTCTTATCCTGAAGGTCATTTTAAAAAGGAATATCAAAGTAATACATCAAAATTGAGAATTTGTTCGTTTACTATTTGTACAGAGCAGGCCTCGTTTATGTAATTTTTTGTCAGTTTTTACCCATTTTTTCCCCATTTTAGTAGTAATAATTTTTTTCTCTTAATTTTAGCCTTTTTATCTTAAAATGGACTAAATAAATCTAAAAATCTCCATATCTCCATTTTTAAAAAAGAAAAACGATTTCGCAAGTAGTCGGATACCTTAAAATTTAAAAGATACGAAATATTAAATTCCTTTTTGTTAAGACTTGAGTGAGTGAATATTAACGTCGCACTGTTCAGCATCACGAGGGCTTTTGGCGACGGACCACGTAATTTTGAACCATGGTCAAGTGACGTGGACGTTTTGTTAAGACTTACCTACTACTTTAAGGAATAATTTTAGCTTAATAGAAAAAGATTTGAAACTTTGCAGAATAACTTAAAGAAAATAAGTTTTTTAATTCTGGATCAAGTTAGCGAAAAATTGAAGAAAAATTGAATTCTTTTAATCAATATCAACAAAATAAATACAATATTTGCTATTTATCAGCCGAATGGTAGATTTTGTTTCGCCCCTTTAAAATCAAACAGTTCTTACCTCCAGTGAGTTCGCAAGTTAATTCCAAGTCGGAGCCTTCTTTGTAAGGTCCTGCAATGTCTCGCAGTAACGTTCCTTCTTCGTATATGAGAAGCTTAGGAGTAGGCGCTGTGAAAGAAACACTGAATTTAAAATAAAAAATAATAAATGGAGTATATTTAAGCGCAAAAAGTGCGCATTAAATTTTGCCATTTATTTAAAAATTTAAATTAATAATTCTAAATTAATGCATCGAATCTAAAATAAAAATAACGTACGGAGTATTTTTCATCTTGGATACGGCTAATAAGATATTAATGGTCTTGAGATTTGCTCAGGGCCGTTTTTAACTTCTCTGGCGCCCTAGGCACTTCAAATTATTGCACCCCCCTAAACTATTTCCAGATCCTTTCAGTTATTACCCATTCCTTCAATTAGAAGGATCTTTTTAAAAAAAATTCCATTTTTTTCGACTTCTAAATCTTTAGCGCCCTGGGTACGCGCCTAAGCAGAAAAGTGGTCCTGATTTTTCTGTTGTCTGATTGCTTCTATTTATTTGAGAATGTTATTTTATTCTGTTCATTCGATTATACTTCATCCATCGAACCCATGTTCATTTTTCATAGTTCGAGTTTATAAGAAATGTGGGCAATTGTTCCTTTCAAATAATAGATTCCAACCTATTAGTTCCAGTCACGTAATATAGGTATTATCCTTTTTTTATTCAGCACATTCGTTGTTAAATCTAAGAGTTTGCAAAATTATCTTATTTCTAAAACATTTTTATGAAGATTAAAATAAGTGTTCTTCAATAGGCTAACACAGAGAGTGGTAAACTTTTGTGACAGAAGAACCAATTTGTCAGTGAAACAAGACATTTAAACTATCAAAAAGCCTAAAAAAAGAGAGCCCCTAAGTATCAAACAGCTTAAACTAATAACAAGCATACGCTTGTGCTGGAGGGGGAGGAGGGCTATGGTAGAGGTCGGGATCATAACTATCGTGCTCCAATCACTGCTTTTTTAAAATTATATTTGAATATAATTTAACCCTTTATCTACTGACGGTACTTATAAGTACCATTCACTTTAAAATTACATAGAATAACCATTTTTACGAATACTTTGACGATACTTAGGAATACGGAATATTCTTTTGAATCCACTCTTCCAAGATATATGGCAGCACGGGTTCTATGAGGAGTATTTTAGCGGGGAAGGCGAATAATTTTATAGCAGAAATTGCGTTTTCAGAGCATTGCGAAGATTGTCATTTTTGTTCCTAAAAAATAGTTAATGCCGAAATGTAAGTGTCTTATGTTTTTTGTATGTAAATGAAGACCTTAGAAAACGATTTGACTTTTTATTTTAAGTGAACAGTGTATATAATTAATTTTACATTTGATTATCTTTAATTAATTTCCCAAAAAGTTGAATATCTCTTAATTTTCAATGCAATGATTCAAAAAATATTGGATGAAAAAAACTGCAGTAAATCATAATGCGGTAGATAAAGGGTTAATCCAAAGTAATATTTTACATTTCTTCAAACACACTAATAACTGTGGAAGATATCATTTCTGTGGATGAATGCAAGAGTAACAATTGTGAAAATTTGGCTTTGCTTTAGAACTAATTATTATTTTCTCTGATTCTCAAAACACTGTAAACAGAAACAATTTTAATACAGAAGTAACTGTCTTAAGCCAGTTAGATGCTTGAATTTTTATGTAAATAGGGATAAAAAAAATTTCATAATTATAAAGGAAAAAAGAAAGGGAAACAATTTTTATTAGCCATAATTATTTCTTAATAATGCAAAGATGAAAATAAGTCTAAAATGCCGCAACCATGAATTGTGGTTTGCCGACCCCTGTGCTAAACAAAAGATACTAAAGATGCAGGGTGGTAAAAAGATTCGAAATTGCTATGAAAGTTAAAATAATCCGAAAAGACAAATGATTCGTTTACTGCTTTGATGGTGTTACTAAATTTAGTGGTGCAACAGCCAAGGCCTACTGTGCCCATCTCTGTTTTCGAGACTTTGGGCACTGAGGTGCATGAGCAGGTGTTTAGTCTTATGCGAAACCCTTGTGACGGGGTTTTATCACGTCTTCTATTAATACCTCTTGGGAAATCTTTGGGGCCAGAATGGTAATTCTTTCCAACCAACACAAGAAGAGAACGTGATTATGTAGATTAGGAATGTGTATATATTAGAGCTTTAGTATTCGCGTGGAGTTCTAAGAGGAGGTCTAATAGAGCTAGCGAAGTTCTAAGAAGGAGAGTTTTAAGTGGGTTCGAAACCAGAAGATTGTCCCTTTGCCGGATCAAGTTGGATCAAGTATTATATTGATGATATAAGGACTGTAGCTGTTCGCCGTGGAATAGCGGTAAGATTGATTATATTAAACTTTAAAACTAGAGCGGATTCTAGAAAGTTAGGAAATCATCTATAAATATAGATTCGATGGTTTATTGCGCTATTTGTTAGAATTGTAGTTTATGTCGTATCACTCCTGATCATAAGCCTCCTAGACTTGTGTTGCTTTGCTGAATATAAATTGAGATAATAATAAACTAATTTTATTATGGAAGCGATTAGTGGTCAATCTCTTATCCCCTCAAACTTAGGTCGCGTGGATGATGAAGAAATGATACAAACAACCCGTAGGCTATCATAACCCTAGTGCTTAGCTCCCAAGTAAACTTGGTACTCATTTACCGACCCACTGAAGGGGTGAAAGGCTGAGTCGACCTTGCCTAGCCCGGGATTTGAGGCTCGGACATGTTGCGTGGAAGCGCGATACACTACCACTCAGCCACTAGGCTCCGGTGGAAAGGAAAGGGAAACAAAATTTAGAAGGCATTATTTTTTTAATAACCCATAGAGGCAGAAGACTGAAGAGCCGCAACCCTCTATGAAAAAAACCGTGGTTTGCCGACACATGGGCCAATATCCGAAGTATCCTCCTGAGTGCTCATCCTCAGGAAGGCTGGATATGTAGCTCTTTGTTCGATGAGCTCACTCCCCTTTCCCTTTGAGTGAAAAAAAAAGCGAGGATGGTTCCGGTGTCATGGGAATAAGTGAGTGAATATTAACCTTGCACTCTATTCAGCTACTCGAGGGTTTTGGTCGGAGTTTTGGGAATAGGCACCTGTATGTGTGTATGTGTGTGTAAAAGCAGTGCCAACGGTAGGAAACGGTGGCTGTAGTATGCGACAAGAAGAGTGGCGTACACGGACTATTGTTATGGAGAGGGGTTATATTAAAAAAAAACCATGGAGGAAAGCGCCGAGGCGTAATCTTAATGCAAAAAATTAAAGTTCTGTTGATCTATGGGGGTGAGTAATCGCCGACCTCCACCCTTGTTTACGCCACTGAGAAGAGTTCCTAATATCTTGCAACTTTCATGTTATAAAAAATGATGCATATTTAAATTATATAAGTTTTATCAGTAAAATAAATACATATGTCTTTAAAAAAAGTGACAAAAAGAATAGGGTTTTGTTAAAAATTTAATTCTGACAGATAGTTCCTAAGCACCGAACACTATCATTTATCCTAATACGTGATACAACACCCACTCTTAGTTTATAAGAACATGTTGAAAAAATAATTGAACTGCCTTGTATGATTGTGTTCTGAAATGCAATTGAAAGTTGAGATTGAGAAAAAGTTGAATTTATGGGGTGATCTGAAGATGTACTTGTGCAATTGTGTTCTTATTGTAGCTCATATGGATATAGATTTAGAGAGAGATACATCTAATTTGGACTATTATTTAGCATTAGTATTCAATTCCACTTAGTTGTAACTTGTACTTCTATACATCTTTTAGTTGATATATGGTCCATTAAGTAGAGGTTTACTTTTGTGTGTGTTTCATCTCTTTAACTGAGAATTGAAAATATATTTCGTTTAAATAAGAGTCATAGAAAAAACAATTTAGTTTTTAGTTTTGTATCTTAGAGATGGTTTTTTTCAAATTCTGGGCACTAATGAATTAATCGAAAAGACAAATGATTTCTATACACTATGACCAGTAGCGCACACAGGAATTTTTCAAGGGGGTCCGGGGTTGAAAGTTCACCATTCTTGTATCATGCTATTTTTGATTTTGTCGACTTTCAGGAACAAAACACAGTAAAAAACTAATTATTGAATAAATAATTAGCATTAATTAATAAAATTAATCATTAATAACAAATATTTAATTAAATTTTACGCATTATATACTTAGAATTATAACCAATCGGAAAAAAATCAAGGGCTTTGAGGGGGTCCGGACCCCCAGGACCTCCCCTTGTGTGCGCCACTGACTGAGACTCATTAATGTTATTAATCACAGTTTTAACAATTATAGGTTACTGGGAAGAAAAAAAATTAAATATGCGAATCCTTACATAGAACTATTAATGTCACTGTAGAAGTCCTAGTTAGGGATCTGTATGAATCCACTCGACACACGTAAGTCCCTGCATCTTCTTTCGTCTCGACGTCCACATAGAGAATGGCTGGGTTAAGGGATACGTTGAACATGGACCTGTTTCCTAAGTGCGATAACTGGCGATGTTTTCCCAGTTCGATGGATAGGCTGGTACGAGCATCCACCATGTAAAACGGAGTCACCTGGTCATCTTTGTACCAGAAGGCAGCTAAGGCATGATCATTGGCCTGAATGGGAGTCAAGGCTGGACAAGGAAGAGCGGCTGTAGAGCCCGGACAAACCTCCACTTGAAGTGCTTCTGTTAAAAGAAAAAGAAATTTCCAGAATAACGAAAACTCAATAATTGTTGATGTTTTTCACTCAGGGGCATAACATGCACCCGTGAACCTCCCCTCCCCATCGCAGGGGGGAGGGTAGGATTCTAAGGGCCCAAAGCCTGACTGACACCAAGTACGTATTTGCGCTTGGGACCCAAAACCTAACTTTGCGGGGGGACCTAATATTCTGAACCTTCTGATCTTACGCCACTAAATATAGAGCAAGTTTTTTACATCATAGTTATTTAGTTGTTTCCACTAATTCTTAAGTTAAAAAATTTACTTACTTGTGTAATAACGAAATTATATTATCCTTTGAAAGCTGATCATGGCCGATGAATTTTGCGAAGAGAGGAAGCAGAGGTTCATCCAAACCAAGGACGTCTTAAGGCATGGACCAACTGGGCCCGGGAATAGGGCCTCATCCTCGGTGGTTTCGTTCCGACTCTGTCATAATAAGATCATGATCAGGATAATTTTAGTGGTTAAATATTGTCCCGTACATATTCGCCAAAAATTGGGAATTTTCAAACTGCATGTCGACTGGCAAAAGTGGTAAGACTGCATTATTATGTGATGACAGTTGATCATGCTAGGCCTAGGCCTAGTACCATAAACAATCATTTCAACTCATTTATTCGAAATGCGGCCATCGGTCGAGACGGTTTGTGCCTAAGTTATTGAGATTGTGAGTCGTGCATATTTATTTGTTTGAAAGTACGGTTTGAATGAGTATTCAACAATGCATGCTATGTACATCTCAGGTAGGGCCTACTTTTGAATAGGGGTACACGGCCTGAAAGATTCTTAAGACGTCCCTGATCCAAACAATAGATAAAAGTTATCAGAAAGTTGTTGTTACTCAAGAATGCACTTCTAGAGTATTTCCGATGAGTTCCGATGTTTCTTGTGTTTGAAACATTATAATATGGTATACAGGTGTGTACCAACATGGGCACTAAAGTTTTAGGTACTTAATACACTTTGATATTTTATATATAAAACCCTATTGTTATCGAAAAATAAATTCCTTAGTTCAATCAGTTACATTTTCTTAAACATATGATCACTATATAAATTTAAGACAATCACACACACACATCGCAATAATAAAATACTGGAAAACCCCATTCCAGAAAAATCATATCATACTTTTATAATGAATTATAATTACACGAATGTAAGCAAAAAATTCACGGATTCGGTAAAGGTTTTTACTATTTAAGGCGAAATTTTTATTAAGATTGTTGACAAATGTTAGTTTAAATGCTTTAAATAAGCTCAATTATAAAAATTTGCCCTCATTTCATTAAATTTTTGCTAAAAAATTAAACTCCGAAGAAATTTTATAGAATTCTCTGCGCATTACTATACAATACGTTACTAATTTACTTTTGTTAAAAAAGAGGAATGTCGAAAAGAAATATTTCTCATAATGTGGACCTAGGATCGTATTTAGACAAAGGCAATATGGGCTCCTATTCATGACGACATTTTTTTATTCGCGGCAGCATGGAAAAAAGAATTTCTAACACCGTAACTAGATATTTGATGACGTCTACGTCAATAAATATGCTCGCCTTACCGATAATCGGTGGGCACCCGAATTGTTATGACTGGGGTCTGCCTGCGTCAGAAACGGCAATGTTCATCTTGTGTATGGACGTAAACAGCGCCGATTTAAGCTAATTTCGGGCCCTGGTCGAAGATCTACCGGCCCCTTGGCACTGGAAGATCGAAATTAATAACCAAAAAATCTGGTCAAGTCCGCTTATACGGACCCTTCCGGGCCCTTGGGTGCCCAATGGATAAACCGGCACTGAATGCAAAAACTTTACACCCGGCCTTGAGTGGACCACACTAACCCAGTTTTTATGGTCGAAAATAAATGGTGATCAATGAGTAAAATCATAGATTTGTATCTTTATTCTACTAAGGAGTCTCAGGGGTGTTAAATTTCTCTAGAGGTCTGAAAATATAAACAATTTTCAAACAGGTAAAATTTTTTTTAAATTTAAATTAAATGTTTCGAATCTTTTACACATTATTTATAAAAGAATGGGGTTCGAAAAGTATAAAATGTTTAAAATATAATAATAATTTTAAAAATCAGAAGTATATAAAAATTCTATAATAAATAATAAGTATTTTTTTATAGTTCCCACGCTATTTTCAAAAATGTAGCCCATGTATAAAACTTTTTAGAATTATAAAAGCATCATACTCTTTAAACCCTACCTAATTTTAGTATTATATATCTTTTTTGTAAAATATTGCAATTTTTTTAAATATTTTTTAAAAATGTATTTTTTTATTTATTAAAATATGTAAGTTATTATTCTATTTATATAGAAATAGCAACAGGGTAATAAGAATACATTTAAGTTTATAAATCAACTTATAGCTAGTATATACTTAAAGCTACTATTTTAGAAAATAGCATGCGCGACGTAAAACTTAATAAATATTTCTATAGAAAGTTTCTTATTTTCATATGCTTATAATTTTAAAATTATGATTATATTTTTAAACATTTTATACTTTTCTGAAGCCTCATTCCTTTTATAATTATAAAGATCTCAAATTATTTAATTTAAATTTTAAAGAATTATACCTGTTTGAAAATTGTTTATATTTTCAGACTCTAGAGAAATTTAACACCCTGAGACCCTAACGTTGTGATGTCTCTGGGATTGGGGTGAACTCACCTCCATCTATTCATCTGAAGTTTTATGGCCCCAAACAGACGTTGTGACAAGAGTAGGTGGCCATGGGGTCGTTTGTCGCGTTGTCTGGCTCGACAGCGTGCAAGGACGGTCAGTCTGAATCTCTCATAATGGCTAAAGAATGCCAGTGACAATAGAGGTTGACGTATAGGCGAAGCCTGTGGCAGAAAGTCGGTGCCTAGAGTAATAGGGCTAAGGAGGCCCAGGTGCGGTGGAATGAATGGAAGTTTCAGAAGTTGGATGAGAATTATGGCGCCCTGGATTCCAGACAGACGAGGAATGTAGTTTGTGTTTCACAAAATGGGAGGACTAAAAAGAGGCTCAGGACGAAAGGCAGACCTTTTTGGCCCGCCAATGGGGAAGACGAGGGCGTGGTGGTGAACCCGCCCCTGGTGTTTAAAAAGGGGTTAATTTTTGACGGAGAAAACGGGGACGGAGAGGAAAACCCTTGAGATAGGAACCCCTGAGTGAGACGGACGGCGCCCTGATGGAAACAGAGTATCATGGAGTAAACTGGAGAGGAGCCTAAAAAGCAAGGGATTAGTTGAGCGCTCTTTTTGGAATAAGGATTGACCTCCAGTGAAAAAGACTGTCCGCCCGGCTTGGCATAATTATTGGTCTTTTTAGTAACATATGAAGCAAATAAATACTGCTTTAATTTTAAAATGAGGCTGTGACAAATTTTCTTGTTTGCTAACTACTGACGACGTTACAACGTTAATATGCAGGAGATTGTAGCAAGTTAATTAAAAGTTCGGAAGTCCTCATGTGGTGTGATATGGAAAATAGGAATGTCCTACATTAACTCAGGTGTCATCCTCGTTATCTAACAGAGGTTTTGAATCACGAAGGCCGTCAGGTTGTTAACTGTGTTGGTCTGGATTGATTTTAATAGCACAGAGGATAAATACTTTTCAATTGAAAATTTCACTGATTTTTTCTGCTTTAAAGCGGCTTCTTAAGAATAAATGAAATTTGTCACACAAAAAAAGTCTGCTTTTAGATTGTTGAAAAGTTTAAACTTTTATCTTTCCGACGATGTATCACCATTGTTTACTAACTATGCAGAAATATTCCATTCTTTTTCAAAGTTTTATTTGCTTAATATTAAAGAATCAAAGCACAAATGTGTGTGCGTGTGGAAATACTTCATCAGATATAAAAGTGCTCCAAAATTAAAATCATTTACTGATTTCCTATCCCACGCAAAGAAGCAAATTTTATTGTATCAGAGACAGTAGAGCACACAGAAGTTTTCCAAGGGGGAGGTCCAGGGTCGAAAGTCCACCATTCTTATATCATCTTCCTTTTGATTTTGTCGATTTTGGGGAACAAAAAACAGTAAAACCAATTATTGAGTAAAAAAATATATTAATTAAAAAAAATAATCATTAAAACAAATATTTAATTAAATTTTACGTATTATATACTTAAAATTATAATCAATAGGGAAAAAAATCATGGACTTTTGGGGAAGGGGATCTGGACCCCTAGGACACCCCCCTTGTGTGCGCCACTGATCAGAGATGATTTACATTTTATGATATAAAATATGTTTCCAAATTTCGTTTCCTACACCAGCGGTTCTTAAACTGTGGTCCGCAGACCCCCGGGGATTCTTTGCACCTTTCTAAGGGCCCACGAAGGTCTCTCATTTAATCTCAAGATTTCCCTCTTTTGTCGACTCTGAAAAGTCTCGTGGAAAAATTGAAATATGTGACATCCTAGACCAGATCACTGAATTGTTCTCAACGAACCTTTAAATCCCTTAGCCCAAGGATCGGTCCTGTATGAGTGATTAAATTAAACATTGGATTACACAGTAAGCTAACAAATGCACTCCTATAAAACAGTCACAAAAATGTAATTGATGAATTGAAAAATGCTTCACTTCGAATAAAATGTATTTATTCCCTGTAGGTTTTATGTGAGACATTTCAAAAAAATAAACTACTTAAACAGATTTATATTTGAGGAAAAAATATTTGAGCATTTAAAATATAAAAAGAATATTTCATTCTTTCTTTCCCATTTTCAAATATAGCGATATATTCAATAGAGTTACAATAGAAAAAATTTGCTATGCAAACATTGTGGAGTGAGTGAATATTAACAACGCACTGTTCAGCTACACGAGAGCTTTTGGCGACGGACCACGTAATTTTGAACCATGGCAAGTGACGTGGATGACACCTGAGCTGGCACCCCCTCTCCTAACGACCACACCACACCAACGGAAGGACGTTTCAGCTCTCGATAGATTTAGCGTGCATCGCTGCCCTACACGGCGGGTCTTTAGTGGTACTGGGCTCGAACTCGTGACAAAGCCAGCCACGATCCGATACCTAGACGGCTTGGCTACCACGGCCACCAAACACTGGAGAAGTATTTTAAATAAAAATATATTTAAAAAAATTAATGGCAAAGAAATAAATTTTATACTCACCATCTTTTACTGTTTTTATCAGCCACAAAGTAAGTATAAAAGGTAGAAACAATCGTCTTCTCAAAAGGGACAAAATTTTCCTCCGGAACACTAGAAGAACAAGAATGGCACTGTGTTCAATAATACAGAGACGAATAGAAGACATGCAATATTAAATTTTTGATAAATTTAAGTTCAGATAAATTCACTTTTTCTTTCATTTTTCATAATGTAAGATATCGAGAATTAAAAAGACTTAATATCTGAAAACAAGGAAAAATAAAGCATTTTGTTTAAAGATGCTGTGGGAAAATCACATTTAAGGTAAAAAAATACAAAATAATAATTTTGATGGTAATTACCGTAAAATTCGGCGCGTATAACGTGCACTCTTAACACAAAAAATAAGATCAAAACTTAAAGTTGCGCGTTATACGCCGGGTATAAAAACGATAGCTTTTTAAAAATAATAAAAGAGAAGAGCATAGAGAAAATTTTACTTCTACATGAATCGAAACACTGTTTATTTAAAAGAAACGACTTGCCTAATGAACTAAAAGAGTTGTAGTTCTAGAAGTATACTATTTTTTCAAAAGTCTGGGATAGTACCTCGAATAAATGACTTCAAAATATAAGAGCAATGTATACTAATATTTCTGATTTCTTCGTAAAAAAGGGGGTGCGCGTTGTACGGTGAATATACCTAAAAATTTAATAATTCAGCTTGAAAGTATAAGTGCGCGTTATACGCCGATTTTAAGGTATATACATCCTGGGGATTATTGCTCGTAAGGACTCAAGCTAGTCCAGAGGACTAGCGGGCCACTTCGGAAAAACATTATATCCCGCGGGCCGCATATAAAAATACATATCTTTATATTAGATTTAGCCGCATTGCAAACATTTATTGGAGTGGAAATTTAAAACAGAATGACGTGATGACGTGTTACTATTGTTCTTCATGCATACAAACATAAATAATATAAAAGCAATAATGCAATCATGAGAAATAATGTTTACTTCATTTAATTAGTGAGATATTTGTTTCTCAACTCTTTCACTTAGTGCTTGCCGAACTCACTGTGTGTATTTACGCATCGCAATTGATGTTGCAGGTTTTCACAGCTTAAGTTCGAGCGTGATTCATGTTTAATATATTTCATTTTCGAAAGAAAAAAAAAAGAAAAAAAAGATTCGAAGTAACAGAAGCAACGTGGTAAAATAGAAACAGTGACGGGATTTATTTGTTAAAAGAAACACACTAGAAACAAAAATATTTTACAAAATAGTCGTATTTTGTAAAGTTGCAAGGAATCTCGCGGGCCGCAAAATTATTCAAGGTGGGCCGCAGGTGGCCCGCGGATTGGCCACTTCTGTGCTTGTCGTATCCAATCTTTCCAGGAGATTTTTTTTAACTCTTAAAATTTTTTTCTGCTAAATGCTCAAGTTTTCTTTTAACATAATTGATGAATCGCACCTATAATTTGAAACATAATTCGTATCGCAGAGTATATTCAATTTATTTAGTATTAACCATTGTTTTTCACGAACTTTGGAATACAGTGGCGCACGCGAATGGAATTTGGGGTTCAAACTCCTCCCATAAACCAACATATTTTTAACTTTTAACATAATGATTACGTCTTCGCGTGCTTTCACAATTTTTTTTTTCTTTTTTTAAAAAAAATGTAACTTCTTCCATGAAAGTAGTCTGTGAATGCCAAGTTAGATACATGAGCAGATTCTAGTAAAATAATGCAAAGCAGCTTTGAAAGAAAAAAAAATTTTTTTTTTTGGTGTTTAGTTTTTAAAGAATATCATCAAAGAATAATTATTCCTTTACAAAACGCGGAAAAATTCTGTAAGTTATCCAGATTATAACTGATATCATGACAGTGATTCCCAAAGTGGTCTATATAGACCTGCAAGGAGTCCACGTAAGCGAAAAAAATAATTTGGGGATCTATGAGGTGTAAATTGGGATCTATGATGGTGGCTCTCATTAAGGTATCGGACTACGTTCTGAACCGTGATTTTAAAAAGGCGCATAAATAGATAATTTTCATGATATTTAGTGTCACTTAGATTAGAATACATGTATAAAATTGTTTTATAAGGACATTTTGACAAAAAAAAAATTACTTAAATGCAATAATTCGGCTAAAAATTAACTTAGAATAATCTTTTTTTCAAAATGTTTTCCTTTCGTGAAAAATGCTTCAATTATAATAATATTTTGTCTGCATATAACTCAGACGCACAGGGGCTCAACTATGATTTTTGAAAAATTCACATTATTTTCAGAGTTACAGCCATTTAAAATAATGATCAGCGTTTTTTTCTTAAAATTTCTCCCCTCTGTTGTCGTAAAACATGGATAAACCCACTTCTAAATTATATATTTCAAAAATTCTTGTTGAGCCTCTGTACAGAGGTCTGAGCTATATACAGGCAAAATATTATTATAATAGAAGCATTTTTCATCAAAGTAGAATATTTTGAAAATGGGCCATTCTATGTTCATTTTTTCTCAAAATAGTGTACTTAAATCATTTTTTATTGTAATACCATTCTTAAAAAATTTTATGTACATTTTCTAATCTAATTGTGACACTAACGCGTTCGGAACGTGATTTTGCAAAAGCGTATAAATGAATAATATTTATGGTATTCTGTGTCACTTAAATTAGAAAATGTATATAAAACTGTTTTAAGAATAGTATTACAATAAAAAATTATTTAAGTACAATATTTTGAGAAAAAAGGAACATAGAATGACCCATTTTCAAAATATTCTCTTTTTGTGAAGAATGCTTCTATATTATATAATAATATTTTGCTTGTACATAACTCAGACCTCAGTACAGAGGATCAACTATGATTTTTGAAATATATAACTTAGAAGTGGGTTTATCCATGTTTTACGACAACAGAGGGGAGAAATTTTAAGAAAAAAACGCCGATCATTATTTCAGTGGATTGTAACTCTGAAAATAATGTGAATTTTTCAAAACTCATAGTTGAACCTCTGTACAGAGGCCTGATCTATATACAGGAAAAATATTATTATAATAGAAGCATTTTTCACAAAAGGAGAACATTTTGAAAAAAGGTTATTCTAAGTTAATTTTTTGCTGAAATATTGAATTTAAATAATTTTTTTTGTCAAAATGTCCTTAAAAACAATGTTATACATGTATTCTAATCTAAGTGACACTAAATATCATAAAAATTATCCATTTATGCGCTTTTTTAAAATCTCGGTTCCGAACATAGTCGGATACCTTAGACCAAATCATGATTTTAGTTCTAAAAGAAACTTTAGTCAAGTGGAAACCAGATTTTTTTTTTACTATTTAATAGATTTATTTGCTAATTTTAATAAAGTTAATTTGTAGTTACAAGGTAACAGCATAAATCTTATTAAAAACAAAGACCATGTCCGCAATTTTGGCTTTAAAAGGACTACCCGTCATTTATCACGAATTATGGAATATCGTAAGAAAATTTTTAATTATTTTTCCTAGTGAGAAAGAGTTTCAACGTGGTTGCCAATCTCCAAAACAAAAAAGAATAGGGAAGGGGAGGTCTGGACAACTACTAATCGAGGAGATTTAGGGTTAAACTTGACATAATTGATTCCAAATGATGAAAAATTGTTATTGCACCAGATTTATCCCTCTCTTTAAAAGCATTTGTTTGTTGCTCATTTATTTTAATATTAATTAAATTTTAATTTAATTAACATGTTTTTCTTAAGTTTTAAACACCATACTTCACTTCAGTTGGAATTTTAAATCGCGTACAGTAAGTAGATCTATATCAGCTGTCAAAAAGACATTTAAATTGGTAAATTTGCAAAAATTCAATATTAGGTAAGCAGGGGTCTACCCTAAACCGAAAAGCATGGCAAGGGGTATATGAGATAAAAGAGTTTAGGAACTTCTGTCAGAAGAGATCATATTAAATTTTAACATAATGAAAATTTTAATTGCAATTATAAATATATAAGCATGCAATTAATCACCATAAGTGTAATAAAGCATATATTTAAGGTATCCGACTGCGTTCGGAACCATGATTTTAAAAAAGCGCATAAATGGATAATTTTCATGATATTTAGTGTCACTTAGATTAGAATACATGTATAAAATTGTTTTAAGGACATTTTGACAAAAAAAAAATTATTTAAATACAATATTTTGGCAAAAAATTAACTTAGAAATAACCTTTTTTCAAAATGTTCTCCTCTTATAAAAAATACTTCTAAAATAACACTATTTTGTGTGTGCTCATATAAAGTAAAAACATCTCC
>BMAV01000222.1:225536-237231 GCA_019973955.1 Trichonephila inaurata madagascariensis
TCTCTTTCTCCTCGTTTTTTATTTAATATATTCTTATTACCAAACTTCCAAAAGTTTGGCTTTCTTCACTTTACTCATTTCTTTTTTTTTCTTTTTTTTTTTGTATTATTATTATTCTTTATGTAGTTTGAAGATGTTTAAACAGCGCCGAGGAAAATGAACATTTTAGAAAAGAAAGCAAGGAGGGGAAAAAAAAAAGAACAAAGAGAAGGGGGAGGGTAGAAGAGAGAGAAAAAAAAAAAGAAAAGCAAGAAAGGCGAGACAAAAGCACAATAGGCGAAAAGGGAGTATGCAAATGAGGATAGGAAACAATTAACAAAATTATACAGATTAATATTCCGGGGACATTCTTTGTGCTCAATAACCGATTTCATCAAGGCACAAAAAAGGGGGGGAGATCTCATCTGGAATTAATGTTTCATCGGTTTCTTTGAATAAATGAAAACAGAATAAATGTCAACGTGGCTATTTACACGGCTGTTTTAACTGCTTAAATGATTACTCAGTGTTGACATGTCGACAAGCAATCGAGAATTCCTTTTTTCCCTAATTTGATAACCAACAACAACAATTATATTCTGCAATTAACAAAATGTGCAAAAAGTAGAATCCATCTGATATCCACTTAGTTCTCTTACAAATGCAGTTGAACAAATTGTATATATGAAACCTCCTTTTATTATCTATGTGAGTTAGGGTTAATTTTTAGAAATATTTGTAGAAGAGACAGATTTTTTAAGCCACAATTACACTGTGCAACTTTAAAAAAAAATGGTACACATTTAACTATTCTCATTTTGCACAAGTTTCGCTTGGCGACCTGCCTTGTGGTCCTCCGTGTGTATCTGGGCGTTAACGATTAATTATAGAATGGTTGAAATATTTTTCCATATTTTCTAAGGCAAAAAAGCTCTTTTTAAATAGTTTTCCTCTTGTTTTATTCCTTGTTGAACAAAACAGTATCTTTTTAGGAGATACTTTAGATGAAAAGAGTTGCATAGTTTTCCCCTTAGAATAAACTTCGTACTTGATATTTATTCACTCTCGTAAATTGTACCGTAATCTCATAATTGTAAATCTCGTTAATTAACTTCTCTTATTGTCATAAGAACTAAGGTTATTTTTCGTTAACGTTTTAAGAAGAGATGTAAAGTAGTAATTTTCATTTTTAAATTCTGCTTTCTACGTTTAAAAGCATCAGACTTATCCACTTAATAGTTTATCTTTCCTTTTTGGTACAATGACCTTCGAAACGCGACCAAATTAAATCAGACCACCAGAAACAAGAATTTATCACAAAAAATATTTAGAAAAAGCTATGGGAATATTTTATGTTTAATTTACAGCTGATAATAAGAACAAAAAATTATAAATTTGTACTTATACATGTGGTTTTTATATACTTCGATTGCATACACATGTATGTTCATTCTCTTAAGTTTTAAATTAAAAATATACCAGAGTTATATATACATATAAAAATATCTCAAAAGATAAAAATCTATACGTCTTGAAGATAAATATTCAGTAAAACATATATTGACAGAAATATACTGAAGTATAGGACTTAAGACGTAGAATATGATTTGAAAGTGTAAGCTTACAATTTGAGCATTGTACAAAAATTGAGTAATTTTGAACAAATTTAAAATTTGCTTGATGAGAAAAAAAAATAACATTTATAAGTATTCCTTACTAAAATCAATTCGGAAAATTAGTTACCTATTTCACACAGTTGTCAGTGCACTAACATTCAGCTCGAAAATGGTTCAAACATTTTTCCATATTTCACAAGAACAAATCTGTTTTAAATTCTCTTTTCTCGTTATTTTTTTAACAAAACTTATCAAATTTTTGAAATGCTAGGCTTTTTTTTAAAAAAAAGAAAAGGTTTCTGTGTCTTTTAATTTTTTTGTCTTGGAATAAAGTAATTAATGTAATCTCTTTTCCACTTTGCGCAAATGGAAGTATTCTATTAAAAGAATATGGAATGCGATGATGATATAAAAATCTTCAATATTATAAAGTGGTAGATTAGCTATTTCAGTTTTGAGCGTGTTAAATCGAAAGTACATTCAAAAATTTAGGCCCGGCAGTACTGCAACAATACTTTTAGAGAAGTATTTAAGTTTTAAACGTTCTCTTACCACTCTGCATATTTAGTAAAGTAGTTCTGAAATGGGAAACTAAGTCTACCTCACAGCAACACAAACACTTAAGATATATTTTGAGCTACTTTGTTAAATTCAGTAAAGAAAATCCATAAATTTATACCATCTTTTACCAAAGAATTGCTATGCATTCTAAAATAAAGTATAAGAATATTCAGGAACAAAAATTCTTCTGAAGCGTAAACAATTCTTATAATTTTACAGCAAGGGTGTCAAACTCAAAGCCTAACTTGGGCCAAGCAAACAAAGTTTAATTTTTGGTGGGACGCAAAAAAGAAAATATTTATGTAGAAACTTAGTTTATTTCAAATAATGCATTATAATAAACATGTATAAAAGAACAAAACAAATGTAATGTTTGCGTCCCGATTAGTAACGCACACATGAATTTTTCAAGGGGGGTGTCCAGGGTTGAAAGTCCACTATTTTTGCATCATGCTCCTTTGATTTTGTCGATTTTCGGGAACAAAAAAAACAGTAAAAAACTAATTATAGAATAAATAATTACCATTAATTAATAAAATGAATCTTTAATAACAAATCATTAAATTTTACGTACTGTATACTTAGAATTATAATCAATCGGAAAAAAAATCAAAGGATTTGGAGGGGGGGGGGCGCTGGACCGCTAGGACACCCCCCTTGTGTGCGACATTGATCCTGACACTTGACATCTCTTCTCTGCTGCTATCTTTCCTATTTCGGGAGAAATTTTGTTCGCGGTCATTACTTTCAAAATTGACCCCAAGGTGAGCATCATAAAAAATATTTCTAACAGGAGACTTATTTCCTTTCATAACTTAAAATAACTGCTCGCACCGTTAAGTACTTCCAAACATAGAAACTATTTCACATGCGAATTTTCGAGAATCTTCAAACGTGGCCGGTAAATATTTGAAAAATTCGAACACTCTCACTAACGAATTTTGCCTTCAAATTTGAGTCACACTGAATCTCGATCACCTCCATTTGCATATGGCTGGGTACTAATTCTATATTAATTTATTATTTTTTTTTGAGAAAATCGAAGAAAATCAAACAAAATTTGTCTTCCAAAGAATTAAAATCTGTAAATCCGGTTTCAAATTCAGTTCTAAAAGTTCTTCAGTTTTAAATTTTTTTCTGTATATTTTTGATGCGATGCAGTATCAATTAAATTCAATTTGTTCCTGTTGCACGTCAGTGCGTTAAATCTTCACTTTTATGTTGCTTTTCCCAAAGATTATATATTACTGTGTGACGATATATTATGCGGGCCGCAGAAAGGGCCACATGCGGCCCACGGGCCGCGAGTTTGACACCCCTGTTCTACAGTATCCAATATTTACAGCTGTGGAGAACCAGTTTTTATAAAGTTAGTAAGTTTCAGCGGAGAATTTATTAGTTAAAACTGCCTAGTTTAATTTAGAAGAGAATGCACAATTTGTTAATAAAATTATAAAAGATCCCATAAATATTGATGATCTATTTAATGAACATTAATTGTCAAAACAGATACTACAAAATCACGGTATGTTGCGGTTCAAGAGTTCTGAAAAATTACCACATACTAATGAAGAGGCTCAGAAAGCAATTTTAAGATGTTTCAAAAGATTGATCTTTCATGTTGCAATATTTCGAAAATAGTTCAGTGCGAGCAGATGTAATTGCACTGGTTCTCTCCAGATAACTGTATCTCAGAGTATATTATGTATTAAAATTCGCAGATGTAATTTTCGTTTCAGTTCGTGCAGTGACTAACTTCGGGAAAAGAGCGTGGTTTGATTGACTGATTTAATTGTATTATTTTTAACTATCGCCTATCTTAGTAACACGAAAGCTTTAGGTGAAGGTCCTCGCAGTGACCACACAAGGCTCCTCGCACACAAGGGGGGAGGGAACGCCTTTAGAAAATGTATATCAATTTCAAGACACAGAATAATAAATAAGCGAGTAATGGGCTATATCACAAAATCTCTCTTTCCTTTCAGGTTTCACAAATTTTAACTGCCATCTCCCTACTAAAAAACAATATATCCAGATAAGCAGTTGTAGAAAATCCGTGTATGTATATAAAGCATAGGCGTAGCTACCGCCGTATCAATGATACAGGGCCCCCAATCTACAGAGGCCCCAACATGTGTAACTACAGTACCACAAGTAAGGCTCTCATATCTAAAAATAGCCCCGCGGAAGTTTTGATACGAGACCTATTCAGAACTAGATACGCCAGTGCTATAAAGCAACAACAACATTTAGAGATAGATTGTATTTATACTTCAGAGTGATATAATACTTATACTGTCAGTTAGATAGCAATTATTTGCGTAAACAATATTTTTAAGTGTAGGGATGTCTTAAGGTATCTGACTACGTTCGGAACCGTGATTTTAAAAAAGCGCATAAATGGATAATTTTCATGATATTTAGTGTCACTGAGATTATAATACATGCATAAAATTGTTTTAAGAATATTTTGACAAAAAAAAATTATTTAAAAACAATATTTCAGCAAAAAATTTACTTAGAATAATATTTTTTCAAAATGTTCTCCTTTTGTGAAAAATGCTTCCATTATAATAATATTTTGCCTGTATATAGCTCAGATCTCTCTACAGAGGCTCAACAAGAATTTTTGAAAAATTCACATTATTTTCAGAGTTACCAACAATTGAAATATAATTATTGGCGTTTTTTCCTTAAAATTGATCCCCTCTGTTGTCGTAAAATATGGATAAACCCACTTCTAAGTTATACATTTCAAAAATTCTAGTTGAACCTCTATACAGAGGTCTGAGGTATATACAAGCAAAAAATATTATTATAATAGAAGCATTTTTTACAGAAGGAGAACATTTTGAAAAAAGATTATTCTAAGTTAATTTTTTGCCAAAATATTGTATTTAAATAAATTTTTTTTTGTCAAAATGTGTGTCCTTAAAACAATTTTATGCATGTTTTCTAATCTAAGTGACACCAAATATCATGAAAATTATCTGTTTATGTGCTTTTTTAAAATCACGGTTCCGAACTTAGTCGGTTATCTTAAGCCGGCATTTAGGCCAAGTGGGACCGAACCCAGAGCCTAGACCACAATGGAGGACTCATCTCGTTCTCAACTCAGCTTAATAAGATCATGATTCGAATAATTTCAACGGTGAAATATTTTTCCAGATTGTATTTTCCGAAAAACTGGGAATTTTTGGCAATATGTCAACTAGCTTCATGTGAGGACCATCGTCCATGTATAGGCCTAGGCCTCCACCATTACTCATTCAGTCAAAAGGCGACAGTCGGTCGGACCGGTCTGTACGATTGTGTCGTACACATTTAAATGCTTCGGCTTATAGTTTGTACGAGTATTTGACAACATATGCTATGTACTGTCTACTTTTAAGAATTATAGGTGGGGCCTATACGTTGGTGTAAGGGCCCAGAATCTACTTTTGCGTAGAGGCTCAGGGTCTACTTTTGCGTAGCGCGATCCAGGTCTCAAGAAGTCTTAAGACGTCTCTGTCTAAGCTTTTACTTATTATTAGAATAAATCATTGAGTGAAGCCAATAGAAAACCTTCAATTATAGTGTCGTATTGAATCCGCCTCCAACATCTCAAACAGCATTTTTGGAAAGACAGCATCGGAGAGCCGGCACCTATTTCGATGAGTTACAGATAAATCTCTTTTGATTATGTATAATTTGTGAGCCAAAGTCAATCTTCCTTTTATACTTTAAACTAGTTATTTAGTAAATAATTAGAAAATAATTGCGTAAAAGCCTGAAAAATGTGTTCCGAGTTATGTTTTGGTTCTTTTACATAAAATAAAGACGTCCATTGAATGTTTATTAAATCACTTAATAAAGAAACACGAGGGCAGTTGGTGACGATCCTTGTAATTCTGAACCACGGTCAAGTGACATGAAAAACACCAGAACTGACACCCCCTCTCTTAACTACCACCCAACGGGAGGTTTTGAGCCTCGACTGGTTTAATGTGCGTCAGCCCCTCTACACGACGGATCTGCAGCAGAACCTAGGCTCGAACTCATGATACCCCGACCACGCGTCCGTGACCACTAGGCTACCGTAACCACGGCACACACAATGTCTCTTATAAATCAACAAAAATATCAACTAATCTTACATCTTTCTGAATCGGTTCATTTTTTTTTCTACATAAAATAAGTATAATTTATGCGTATGTTTCCTATTTATAAAGTTTAATTTAGAGCAAAATGGAATTTAAATTTGATATTTGAAAGTGAAAGCTTACATTGAATATTCTTATTTATTGAATATATTTTTGTAATTATAATTCTGTGTATTTTCTTAATTTTTGAGGATGCAGTATGATTAATTCGTACACATACGACACATTACGTCAAAAAGCTATACTTATGTTGGCTTTTCTTTTTTATCTAAAACTCTTCTGAGTTGGGATATGTGTGGTTCTTTTATGTTTAGCCAAGGAAAAATTACCTCATATCGTTGCCATTCGTGACGTCCGTAAAAAATACATTTTCTGCGACATTAATATGAAATAAATGAAGAGATTCTCTTTATTAAGATAGAACACGAATGTTAAATTAAATCTGAGCAATTGAATGAAAGGAATAAGAAGCTTACGTAATTCACTTTTTCCGGTGATTCGACGCTTATTAAATTAGTAGGAACAGGAGGAAACCTTTTTTGTAATTAATCTTGTTAAGCTCTTGATATTAATGCAATTAAGGAAAAATAATTAAGTATAAGAAAGGTAAATTTTTTTTCGTATCTTTTAAATGGTATTGTGATTTCGTTATAAATGTACGAGATGGTTACATATTATTTATTGACTGTCGCTTTTTTTTATTGCTAAAAATATTTGTAACGAATGTGATACAGACAGTGGCGTAACGAAAAATATTAGGGACCCCCTGCAAAGTCAGATTTTGGGCTTCAAGCCGGATCTTACAAAGGTTACGTACTTATCTTCAGTCAGGCTTTGAGTCCTCTGGAATCCTGCCCTCCCTCCCGCTCACGATGCGGATGTTGCAGGGGTGTGCGTTACGCCACTGAATACAGATGTAGGAAAAAAATGTTATCTGAAAGCTATACGATATTGGAAAGAGTACGTTTCCACTTTCTTTGATAGAATTATGAATTGTATAATTTATTTGATTAAAAAAAAATGTTCTTGTGTGTCAATATTCATTTATAAGTGCGTTGAGAAAATAATCCTTAAAAATGGTGGAAGGGATAGATCATCTCCTGTATATGAAGAATGATTTAAAAGAACGATTACAAAAAACCCAACAATAATAAATCAACCGACAAGTTTCACGAACAACACATTATAGAATTCCTTTTTCATTATAATTTTTTTAAATTCAATACAAATTGGAAACTTATATAAATAAATACATGCATTCGAACCTTTTATACAATTATATACACATATCAGTCAATTCATGTAATTAAATAAATACAGGGTGTCGGAAAAAATAGCACTTAAGCTCTGCCTAGCCAGATTTCGAAGCGATAGTGTTTAAATTCTTCGTTTTTTAAGGTTTTTACCAAAACGGAAAAAAATCGAATGTCGATTTTCTAGGATGAAATATCGATTCACTGAATCGATTCAGTGCTACATATCGATTTAAAAAATCGATTTTTTTTTTGTCCCGAGAAATCAATTTTTCGATTAATCGATCTCAGATCGCCATCCCTATAAGAAATGCCCTGAGAACTATACCTGTACGATCCATAGTTTACGAGAAAAATACGAAAAACAAAGCATATCGTCAAGCCGGTGCAAGGACCATATTGGACACAACAGCAGTATTTGTAAATATTTATAAAGACATGTTCAAAGTGTTCGCCGCGCATATCGAGATAAGCTTGAGCACATTGTGGAATGGGTGAGTGTACACGTCATAGCAGCGCGGTGTCCTTCAAACAACAACGACCATTTGTGTGTTGTCACTATGTCTCGATGTGCCAGTTTCTTGAGATGACAGCACAAAAAAAGTCCAAATAGCGTGAGATCTGGTGATCGTGATGGTTATAGAACCGGACCTCCGCGTTCGATTCAGTGGCCGAGGTATTCAATATCCAGCCAATCACGTACAGAGCACAGAAATGCACCTCATTTTTCTCATTTACTATGGATCGAACGGGCATAGTTTCTTGGGCAATTTTTTTATGAATTCCCAACGAGTAATATGGATGGTTTCTTTTTGTGAAACACCCTGTATGTTTGATTATTTAATACAATTAAGTGAATGCATTTGATCAATTAGTACAATTAATTAAATACAGATGATACATAGAAATCAGGGGCGTAGCTACCGCCGTATCAGCCGTATAAACGATACGAAATTTCAAGAATTGTTTTCTCCTAAAATCAATTTTTTTGAGAGCGATGATTGCTTTCGATCTTTTCGTAGCAATATCAAACTGCAATGTTATTTTATTTTGTAATATATCTATTTTCTTATCCCAAGGGCCGTGTTGTTCAATTCCAAACAGAGCTTGCAAAATTTTCTGCCGTCATTTTATTAACAAACCAAACTATATATACGTAGCATATAGAACAACTACTAGAACAGTAAACATAAAATCAGTCGATAACATTACATACAGCAATCGATTGGATAAAAATAAGTCGATACAAAAATTATCGTTGCTACACAGTGCTAAACGGAACAATTAATTACTTGTTTTTTAACTGTTTCAATTTCGCCATAGATAGGGACGATACTCTTAAAATTCCATTTCTCAGGGATTATCAAGAATCTGTGGCATGAGTAGCTACAACTCTAAATGATAATTAAAAGCATACATCTACATAATTGCATATGTTCACAAAAAAGATGGAAATGCAAAATGTAAATGGGTCAACTATTTCTCATTGAAAATTTTTTTCGTGGTCCTCCAGTTCAAGCGAAATATCATAACAGTTCAAGCATAACTTTCTTCAAAACTGTTTAAATTTGTGATTCATTTTATTAAAAAATTCTACATTTCAACACACTAATATTGATTTATGAACTAAGTTTATGCTATCAAAATTATATTTATTGCCTTTGTTATACGAGTAAATATGATCTAACATGTGGAAATATGACACAATGTTATTAAAACACAATTATTAGTAGTAATTTATCTTTGCTTTAATAATTATCATGTGCAATAAAACCAAGAAAACTGATAAAATAATATTACTTTGTGTATTATGTGTGTTAATTTTTGTGTAGTTTCAATCCTTCTTTCAATTATCATTAAAAATTAAAATTGGACTCATTCCAGATTAGTCTGCTAGCTACACGCTTGTATCTAGTACACATCATCACTTTCTGAGGAAATAGATTAGCATTTAGGCAAAAGACTTCGAAGTAATTATGGAAACGCAAATTAGTCTAGCCTTCACCATCATGTTCATTTAAAAATGCCATCTGGACGAAAAGAGCTTCTAGTATCTTTTTCCAGTATGTGTTTATTCCAATAAGCTATGTATGTATAATATTATCCCCGAAAGAAGTCAATTTTTTTGCCCAAAATGTTTCAAAAAATGGCACATTTTTTACTGCACATTACTAAGCATAATACTTATAAGAATGTGAAAATGGAACACTTGCGACATAGCCATCCTGTGATGACTATGTCTATCCGGATCCGCGTAAGCTAGAGGTGTGGGATTATCAAAATGATGAGACATATTGGGTTCTTAATACAACTTTTATTAAGAATAACTTATATTACTTAATTCTAATTGACAACTTTCTTAAAGTGAGAGTTAACACCCAATTAAACCTTGTATTCAAGTCAGATCACGCAACTAGATCATTTATCTTAATTATAATAAATAAACCGATTCATCTAACTTCCTATACAAAATATTACCTTTTGTAGAGTCTCCTTCCTTCAACGATTAAGTAATACCTATAATGTAACTTTATATACGAAGATTCCAACTTCTTTATAATGAACGTATCTTTCTTCAGAGCTATAGGACTTCTAACTCTTGATCCGAATGATTCCACACTAAGTTATCTCTAAACTTGCCGCTCCTTCTCATCAAAGCTTCTATCCTTTTAAAGTATATTTCATTTACATATTATATTCGTTTGTCTTCTTGGTATTGGGTTGGAAAGGTTTTGCCATTAATCGTGGCCGTCAAAGAACTTAGGAGTTATGTTAGCAGAAGGACGCGAGAGACGTCACACACTTTTATTTTATTTTTCAATTTTAAATTCACTCGTTATTTTTTATTTTATAATTGTGGTACACTAATCCCACCTAAATGTTCGTTTTTTACAATTACACTCTGCGTGATATGAAGAATATTTCATTTATCTTAAAAGGATTTCAATCATATTTAAAACAAAATTTCTTGATCGCATTTCTTTTTCAAACGATTGAGGGCTTTGTGTGTCTGTGTGCTTATATATTCACACATAAAATTTGAAGCATGGTGTAATACAAAGTCTTACAATGCAATCAGGATAGAACTATATCAGCTTTTTCAATTCCTACACTATTAGCTCACTTTCTCTATATATATTTATTTATCTTGTTGAAATTTTCAATCGTTAATAAAATACTTTCTATTCATCCAATCAAATTCAAATAAATTTTTTTAAACTTGTAGGGATTACACTTGATGTTAATACAGTTTTTTCAAATATTAATTAATTTAATTTAATTTAATTTAATTAATTACTGATTTTTGTGACCAACTTAGCTTTGTCTCTATTGTTGTAACAATGTAACTGTTAAAACAAAGACAAATTTGGCGACGAAAACCTGTCTTTCAGCCAAATTAGCCAATCAGGTGTGCATTGTTACAACAATGCAGACAAATCATGCTCTTTTTTCAATTCCTACTACTGTATTAGTTCACTCTCTCTCTCCCTATATATACATTTATATATACATATCTTATTCAAATTTTCAATGCTTGATATAATACTTTCTATTCATCCATTCAAAGTAGGAATTGACTTAAAATTTTTTTTTATATATTACTTGTTATGGATTATATTTCCATTTTTCGCTTCTCAAGCAACAAACAGCACATTGAATTCCATATCCTGTTCCTCATCGAAAATTTTTAAGGATTTAAAATCTTACCTTCAAATAAAAATTCTTTTTTTCACCACAAAGAAAATTTCGGAGGGGGGAGAAGCATTTCAGTATCATAGACAAAGTGCATCTCTGAAAAACTCTACCACTCTAATAGTCTCCCTATAAAAATTAAAAAATACGCGCAAATCAAACGTAGAAAGAAGAAAATATCAGTGCCCGTACAGTGTACGGGCAAACCGGTTGCGGTCAACTTTCGGTAGCCCGTGCGGTTGTACGAATAAATCGTTTTTAGAGGGTAAATTTATTTGAAAAGATCAAAAATGGTAAAACTGATTGATGATCTTAGCAATAAAAGAAAAGAGGCCAAACACATTAAGCCTTGTAATTTCTGAACTCTTATCAAGTATCATATTTCGATTTAAAAAAATAGCTCATTTTTTTTACATAGATAACAGAAGTATGACTAAAAAATAAAAAAAAA